>JAQGAU010004636.1:0-11305 GCA_034698045.1 Paramacrobiotus richtersi | reverse complement strand
ATGCTCATAGTAGCACATGTCTTTTGACGATTTTTGTCCAAAAGTGTTCATGAACCGAACTATGGCCGCGGCATTAGAAAGCTTTTGCTGTAATCGCTTTGAACACTAACAGTAACTGGAAAAAGACGGTTTAGAGGTACCAAATTACTCCATAATAAAACTGAACTAAAGAACCTTGCGAACGATCGAAAGGTCACCCAGAAGGGTATCAGCTACCAGTCCGTACGCAAAAAATTAGGAGCGGCTGTATGAACGGTGAGTTTATTTGTCAAGTCACCCATTATTAACTCAAAGTTCTTACTCAGGATACTGGACGAGACCTAAACCGCCTGCTACCTATGCAGTATTATACACAGTGTGACTGACTGCAATTAGCTGTTGCACTTGCAGGTCCTCCATAATCGTTTGGTACGACAACTCCCAAAGCATACTAGACCAGTAAATAGACAAGATTCGCCCCTTACACGTGCACTTGTTAATCGAGTAACATCAGTACTTCTATCATATAGAAACCATTCCATTTAAAGAAACCATTCCCGGAATGGGACTGTCATCGCCTACTGTGCAGTTATAAAAACGTTTTTATATACGTACCCACAGCCCACCACGAATATGAGCCCATACCGACTGGAAGATATATAACTCGCCAATGCATAATTAGTACCTTATGTTAATAATTAAACGAAAACGTTCGATCACAATATTTTCTGCTTCGGAGCTGTCTTCCAGCGCTCTTGCGGTATACAACCTCGCAGGAGCCTTTTAATATTCGTTTTCTAGGGTTACTACATTATTTCTATACCACCGTATACGGATTTGCACGTATCCACCCGGAGTTTTTCGAATAGAAGCCCACAGCTCAATACACTATAAAGGTCAAGACAGCTGTCTCCAAACTGATACTCGGACCAAAGTTTGCGTATAGCTTGAGAAGTACGGAGTTCAGTACGCAAAAAAGGATAAGATAAGTCTCCAAATCGATGCTCTAGACAAAGTTTGCGTATAAATATCTCTCGATAAACGGTATTTTCTACCACATTGGTCTCGGCAAGTTTGAGTCAGCGCCCACAGCACACTTCCCGGCAACATGCAACTACTGCGTACGTAATTTTAAATTGCCAAAACTCAGCGCTTTTGCGGAATCATTCGTTCAGCGGTTTGCTATAGTAAGTTATAGAGTTCCTTACATGTCATTAACCAAACAATCCAACAGCGCATAGTGTACGGACGGCACCTCAGTCTGGCAAATAACGACACTAATCATAACTTAATGACATTGTTAGAATGATGAACGGCAGGGATGCATGGCCGGTTTTCTGGCTGCGGCTCACAATCAGTGACTGCTTGCTGAATGTACGTACATCCATCGTGGCCGAAATCATCCACACTTCCGTCGGCGGCCATTTGTGTGTGCCGAACAGGCTGCAGATCCATGCGGTCTCGCCGTAACTCGCCTATATAGCAGCGGAGACTGCGGAGTACGGAAGAGATACTGGATAACAGAATATTAACGACATTGAATGTATTGTATGACAGCTTAACTGCCTATTGCAGAACAGAACCATAAGAATATCTGGAGATGAAACAGACAGGTAAGATGTTCGAATTTACGAGTGTCGAGATTTTGTAAGCAGGGTCACCGAAAAGCGCAAGACGAGCCCACAATATCCACATGAGCCACAAAGGCCGTCCGCTATTTTACTGGCGAATGAGGTGGCCTTTATCATGGCTCGATCGGGCGGAAAATGCGGGTTCTACAGATATTTATCTTGTCGTTTTCTAGACGCAAATAGAGCTGTGTCTGCTATCTATCTGAAATGGAGCCGCAAAGCACAACTAAATTTATCCACTATGTATGTGGTTAATGACCATTAAATGATCTAAATTTTAGACAAACCGGAGTCTGGAGTCTGATAAGGTTATTAAAACTCCATTCTGTAGCCATTAGGGACAATTACTGCGCCAGCCTTATCACGATGAATTATGAAATGTTCTGCCAGAGATCCTTTCTCATCCAGTTTCATCAAGAGGGCGCAGGCCGGGAAACGATGCTGGAATGTGTACACTATCCAGTACAGCAGACAAAGCAGAAATAATTACACGATAGTATTATTATCATGTTTACATATTACACCATGGCTTGGTTATACCAGAATGCACATTTGTAATGCAGGCGCTGAATTGCGGTATGCTTTGAGTGGGGTGCTGTGAACGCAGAAGAATAATCCAGTCTTAGGCCTTTTGCCGTTATGTTACCAACTTTATATCAACACGATTTTGTGTGACTCGTTAAATTCAGTTGTTCCAGAACCATTTCCTGAGTGATCGTTCAGCAGATGTTAGCACTTTAATCTGTTGATTTACGAAGTCCAAAGATGCCTTTCAATTGCAATATATGCGGAAAAACCTGTGCCACTCCTCACGGACTGAGCCAACATCGAGGATCAAATGTGTGCCTGCGCAACGCTACAGAAGCGTCCACATCCAGTGCTGCAAATCAGGTAACATATTATATGAATAATTAATTGTAATTTTCAAAAACAGCGTATCCGTATAGAAAAATTTAAACAAATAAGCCTTTTTGAATCTCCTGTTTTAATACTCGCTACTCCAAAGTTACAGGTAGTGCCCGTTTTGAAAAGAAACCAGATAGCAAAAACATATACGATACTTTTTGTTGTAATTATCCCAATCACTATTTTCTACAGCCGTTACCAAATGCACCAGAAGCAGAAACAAGAGATCTAGACAGGACCATTCCGGCCTTACGATACGTCGAGTGTGAGCTATAGCGGGGACCGACAACCTGAGTCCAGTGGGTGTGGAACGGGTCGATGGGCGCCCCGACAAGCTGATCGGTACCATCCAGGGTCCGACGGGCACTGCATACGAGGCTGGTATCTTCTTCGTTGATGTTGACATCCCGCCGCAATATCCATTCAAACCGCCCAAAATCCATTTCATCACAAAAATCTGGCATCCCAACGTCCATCCAGAAACAGGGAAGATCTCGGGAGATTTATTCGAGCACGATTGGACGGCCGCTATGACGTCCATACATTGCTCAGCATACCGGTAAAGTCGTCAGACAGTATAATAAGCAATGTACCGGCGTCTGTTCAGATCGATGACAGTCGGCGAAAATCAGTTTTGAACATTTGTGTTTTACGAAACTTAAAGTGGATCTTACAATACAATTAGCGATTTAAAACGTACTAATTATTAGAATCAAGGTGTAGGTGCACACGCATATTAGTGCACATCCCGTTGGTAACAGACGCCTGAATTACGAAAATTTCTGAATGAATCAAACAATCTGTTTGAAACAAATTCAAAATTAAAGGGCACGGTAATATACATAGTCCTGTATATGAAGAATGGGAAAGTACTGAAATGCATTATTTTTGACAGTATATTTGTTAATAGTGATCCGCATTCTGATATTGGATACATTTGCGTCTTTATCTTAATAAAAGTTGCAGCCCACAGAACAATTAGCATAACTATGAATTTTGATTATTGGGCAACTAAAAGCAGTGACAAACTTGACTGTACACATACACCGATACTTACACCAGTCTTCGTATCACCATCAACTGATTCACTTACGTAGTGTAGAGTTTAATCAAGTGCGTAGCTTATTAAACGGAAAAAGACGCTATTTGCTTGAAACTATTTGGCTTACCAAACAATTTAAAACAAATTCATGCTACTTATACCATGAATTTCGGTTGACCTTTGCGCACTCCGACGAGGCCGCCATACCATACTCATCCGGCCAATTAAGTAAACAGAACTACAATTTACTGTAATGTTTTTCCTGCTGGAAAGTAAGCTAAGTTACAAGTCCGATACATATCTTGTTTATGCAGATACTGGCCGATGATAAAATCGCGGACAGCACAGTGGCGGTGCAGTTCACAGCCAACCGGAACATGTTCGACCGTACCGCACGCTACTGGTCCCAGGAGTACGCCCATGCCCCGGGCACTGAACCGAACCTGAAAAATAAAGTGGCCAACATGATTGAGATGGGATTTGACCAACCGGCAGCCCTACAGGCACTGTCCGAGACGTGGTGGAATGCCACGCAAGCGATTGAAAAGCTAGCTTTGCGGGTCAGGCTTTCTTGTTACTCGCAAGTTACTCCTTCCAATTGACTGTCTAATTGACAATTAATCTAATTATAATATAATAATCTAATTATTCTAATTGACAGACTAATGGTAGTAACTACCCCCGATATATTCTGGCCGATGCAGTTTCACTCATCAGAATAATGATAAACTTGCTTTTCTTTGGCTATGCCTATCTATGTTTCTTTATCCGTTGTTGTTGTACCTCCGTAAACCGTTTATACTACTAATAAATACAAATGTATCTGTGGTTTTTGCTTTTTTTGGTGCTAGTGTTATAGGGCTGTTCTGCAAATGGACATTTTCTCGGAACAATAAGATGTTAAACAAAACCTTTCCTTTATCGATCGAAAACGGCAATCACTGAAGGACAGTGTTTATATTATTAACACTCTAACTTTGTAAAACTTGTGCTTTCTTGTTTCTGTCTTTTATAATTAGTATAGCCAATCGGCGAATGAATTCACCAAGTAAGGACATGAAGAACGTATGTGCATATAGCAATGCACTGTATCTGTACAGCGATGACTGCTGGACGGCATTCCACGGTAGTAAAAACAAGAAACAAGAAAAGGTTCCGATGTGAGGTTGACAGAGGTTCTGCCGCTATATGAGATCCGAATACCGGAATCGCTGCATATAGTTGCACTTCTTGATCACGCTAACGCAAACCGGACACCTGCGTAGGAATCTGCCCTTAATAATTTGGAAAAGCCTTCAGATAGAGTGTAACAATTCCTTGAAGCTGTTACACCACAAATTTCAGGAAAACACTGAGGTGCTTCTCTCGTTTAATTTACCACCTGATGATGTTTAATTTCACAAAGTTCCTGGACAGAAAGATTTTCACGAGAGGAAATGAATATTGCTGGTTCGATACCGTCGTCTTTCGCTTGTTGATTTCAGCATGGAACTGCCCTGATGGCTAGTATAGTCAGTGATTACAGACAGCTCCTCGAACGGTGATTGGCCCTTGCTCGAATCCCAAAGAAGCAACTTTTTCATCAAAAAAGGGATACGTCCGTGCCCTTTAGGGCACTACTGTCCGACACAACTGTCGTAACCGCCAAGAATATGGCTATAAACAATTTTATTAAACATCCACAACAAATCGAGAAGTCTTGTTGGACTTTTTTGCGATATATTGATTTTTGAGGCTCGCGCTTGCATACAGTTGTTTATTTCAACGGGAAAAAGAGAAATATGGAAAGAATTCTAATGGTCAGAGGAGCAGTCACATTAGGAAAGCAGCAGGAACAATCTCAATCAAACATCTGTTTAGTACCTAAGAAAGTCTTACAACATGCAGAGCAACAAGCAGACCATGCCATTGCAGCTATTTAGAGTCTTAGGCCATATTGTTTTGCTAACGCAATGGTACTGTAGCACGCCTTAACATGACTACGACAGAGGAAGGTGCGCATATGTTGGGATACGATCCTGGCCAGTAGCCAGTGGTCAGATACAGCTACTCCAGCGTTCAATTGCGGCCTTGCTCGAACCAGGAAGAAGCAGACTCTCAACTCAGAAAAGTTGTACATTACATTCATGCCCTTTAGGGCACTGCTGTCCGATAGAGCCGTCGTAATCATAATCAGAAATTATGTCACCTATGAACAAGGCGACATCGAATCAAGCTGTTTTGTTAGACTTTAATGCGATAAACTGTAAAATGAATGCTCGGTTACCATGCGCAGTTAGACTGCGAAATTTGCTTTCCATTCTGGCGAAGATTTCAGGCAATGTTTTGTGTAGTTCTAGCTTGGCTGTTTTTAAGCGTGCGATTTCTTCTGTGACTTTTGCGTAACTTGCTGTCATGTATTTGAATCAAACAGACCGGAGTCCCGGCAACGGGTTGTCTGCTTAAGAAGGAAATAATAATAAATGCGACTGAACATAGTTGATTATCTCACAGTGAAAGAAAAATGGTGTCTAGTGGTCAAGGACGCAGTCCCATTAAGAAAGCAGCTGGCGAAATTATAACCGTAAAACGATTACCAGCGATGACTCGCCGATGAGTGAAGCTATTTAGGCCATATTCTTGCTCTAACGTACTGGTAGCATGCGGCTGCTGCTGTAACATGATTCTGACAATAAAGTTTTCGTAAAATTATGATATGTAGGGGTATGATCGTAAAATCACGAATAACGTTTCCGGTGTTTTTGAAATCCCTTTTATGCTGACGAAATGTGCCTTCGAGACCATTTTATCTTAAGGCGGCTTTAGATCGACGAATCACATTGGTTAGCACGAAGTGTGGAGACGTGATACGTTGGTAGTACTTCTTGGCTGTATCTGTACAATCCGGCTGGAGCAAGAATATTGTTTTATACTGTGTTCGTTTCATCTCTGCGTGTTTGATTTTTGATTTGCGTCTTGGAAGTAGTCTTCCTCGATTCGAGGTCCTAGTGCACACTACAGTATAAGCAACGTACAGTAGCGCAAAGCGGTGAGCGGTGCAACAGTAAACAACGAGAGTTAGTTAGCCTCTCTTCGGCGTCTTCCAGAGCTTGTCAAAAAACATATGCTGCACACTAATGCAGAGGAATAATGGATCCAGTATACCTAGAAAGGGATACATAGCGCTCTGAATGTATCCCAAATTACCAGAGTTGTACTGTGGAAAATAATCCAACAGCGCATAGTATACCACGGACGGCATTTGACAGATGACGACCTAATCGTAAACAATGTCAAAACAAGGAACGGCCGAGATCCGCTTTTCTTGTTACGACTTGATGGACCCGCAATTCCCACTTGCGGAATGTTGTTGAAATTTTATACTGTTCCGAGCGGTCGTGGTTTCAGCTGTTGTCGCTGCGATATCCATTTGACCTGCTTCCACAGTAGCAGAGGGTACATTACCGGTATAAAAACTATTGGCGCATCATAGATAAAAATATCCGTTAATACATTCCAGCCGAACTGGGCGCCGATGTTCAGCCAGCATGCATCAGTGAGGGGTAATCTGTAGTAAAGAGCATCCAAGATTATTCCCGGCATCAACATGATGTGAACATATAGCAGAACGATGAGGCACAGCACCCAAGACACAGTGAAGTTGTGACGCCGTTTGTATGATATCGGCCAAAAGAGTGCCCAAACACGATTGATGCTAATGAGAACATGAATGTGGGTTGGGATGGCTGCAAGGACGTACGCCCCATACAGATACAAAGTACAGGCAGCATTTCCTAGGTTCCACGACCCACTGCGTCGCTGCGCAGAGGATTCGGTTTACTTCTACGACGGCGGGTTGCCATAATTATCAACTCGTCGTACTTTGTTGCACATATATTACATGTTCGCTCATATGACCCATGTGGCCATGGGGTGTCATACATAGTTCGAGAACGTACGTTCCGTAATAGCGCCATGTTATAATATTTTTTTTTACCTTCCCTGCCTTATATTTGGCCCCCTTGGGGGTCGGGGGTTTCAAGTTTGGTTGTCACTGTTTGTAATAAGTACCTTTAAAATCTGGACTTACCGAATATTGTTTTGGTCAGTTTCACAACAGGATCCATATATATACCAACCGCGAAGCGGTGGGCTTTATTGATTGTCACACATCTGTGCCAGGGCGGGAAAGGGTTTCGCGCAACTGCGCCCGTTGGCTTAAGAATTCAGAAGAAAATTCCACGCTAAAACATTAAAACTGAACGTACAAGCTCGGCCGGAGTTATCCTGCATTGCAAGTGCAGAAATGCTGATGCTGCTGATGCTTATATTGCTGCTGCTGTTGTTGCTGATGCTGTTGCAGAATTCAACCTCCTGCGGTTTTGTTGAATGCGAAAAATATACTTTAAATTTTTTTAATGAACTTTGAATATATTCTTTGATATGTTTTCGATTCTATTGTTTTCAGAACCACAGCGCAGCGTTTCCGAACGCAGGCGGTAACGCAGCAATTTTTCCAGGAGCATATTCACATTGTCACATTGTGGCAATGGATATGCTCTTAATTCTTCGCATGAGCACTTCGGCACCATTATCTTCACGCGCCGTTGGTGATAATTAGTGGTCAGCTGTCGGCATGCGCAGTTTACTCATGTACTCTGCTTTGTTCCGCTGGCATGTGAGTGATGTGAGCCTGCTGGTGTATGTATAAAGAAACTGGTAAAAGGTTGTCCTTAGGAACGGGTAAGCACAAGTCTACTTGGTTTTCTTAGCGCTTATGGAATAGAATTATTATAAGCATAGAATTATGCGCGGTATTACCGTAATTTGATTTTGGCTACTCTTTATGCGCGTGGCTACAGTGGGATACGTTTTGCATTTGGTTTTTATGAATTATTGTCTCTGGGCAATCACCGAATAAGTTCGGTAGTCACTAGTTAATCAATGCCATCGATAGTGTGCCCCGAGCTCAAAAGTCAAGTCCAGAATTCCCATTCTTTCACTTCCGGTACGAGAACGAGAAAAAGCGCTTTTCTGCAAAAGGCAAATGAAGATCATTGTGACTGTATGTGTATTTGGTATTGCCAACGGTTTTTAATTGCAAATTGCAACAAAAAAAGTGAAAAGCTATAAGTGCTGCCAAAATCGGACACCCGGATCTAATCGTGCCGGCTTTTGCACAACTGTGAAAATTTGAGGCGGAGCCACCGCCCGATTGGTGGATTTCCATGGTTTGGCTCGGCCAGCTCAGCACAGACCGACCAACGTCACGCAGCACCCGGCTCGCCATTGTCTTGGCATTTTTCTGAGTTCGGCTGATGTCATTCGCAAATGCCAAAGTCTCAATGTGCCATCTTCCTCAATCCTCATTGGTGTTACGTGGACGGCGGAAGCCTACACGACGGTATGACGGTGATTGCGTAACCGCACGATTGACGAATGGGAGATGGCGCGATGGAGCATATATCCGGTTGAGCGAGAGCGTGTTGTACTAATTTCTGTTAATGCATTTTGTAACGTGTCTGTCTACGAGAGAAATCATTCCAAAAGTGGATTCATGTTTTAATTCCTTTTTTAATAACTCTCTTCCCGAGCTACTGTTGCCGCATATTTCAGACGTGGATTGTGTAGCATTTCTGTAGTCTTGTGTGGATGTTTTGATGCGCATAGAGTCAGTGTAACCGATGGTTATTTCATAAAGTTATTGACGAGAGATTACGGTGCGTGATTGGTATAATAATTGAGACGATCCTTGCCAGAGGTGTGGGTGTGTTGATATTGGTTTCACTTTTTTAATTCCTATCCATAATTATGATAATCGAGTCTGCATTATGGACTCTAACGGAAACTCCTCGCGCCAAACGCAAGGCCGTCGAGGAGGAGCCCGTCGAGTCCGCCGCTTTTAGTCAAGTCCGCCGAGTCGAGTCCGCGGGCCAGTCCTACGCTAAGGCCTTCAAGGGGGTTCGGGAAGCAACCATCTTCGTCCCAACATGGGAGGAATTTCAGGATATACGGGTTTTCTTGAAAAAAGATGATGTTCAGGAGGCGGGGATGCGCTGTGGGATCATCAAGGTAACCTGGAAATATTTTGGAATTTGATGGTTTCCGAACAGTTTTTCTGTGTATTTTTCGTTCCTTACTTTTTAAAACATTTTTTCTGGATTTTTAATTAATTTCTCTGAAGTGTATAGTCTTATTGGCGATCGGGTGTTTTCGTCTTGAATGAATCACTCGAAATTGAATATTTTGGAATTTTACGGTTGTCGATCAGTTTTTCTACATAGTTTCCGTTCCTAATTTTAAAAAACATTTTTACTGGAACTTTAGTTGATTTTCCCGAGTTGTTCAGGGTAATTTGTAGAGCAGAAACTGCAGCGAACTCGCTGGCGAAATTGTGGTTTTCTGTGTGGGTTTCTTTCGTTTTCGTTCCATGACGAACTGGAGTTGCGAGTTTTTAATATTGTGTGATTTTTTGATAAAATTTCGTAAATCCAAAGAGATCGAAAAGAAGGTATGAAATTTCAAATGCATGCTGCGTTTTCGTTGACAAAGGCAGCGTGCGCCGTGCACAGACAAAGAAAACCCTGTAACGACGTTACTAGGCGGCCTCTTTGAACAGGTTTTTCACTGAATTCCCGAATGTCATCTATTGCACATTCTTATTCCATTGAATATGCTGGTTATATGCATAAATATTGCTGTGTTTTTATTTAAATATTTTTATCGGTTTAGGTTATTGTGTCAAGTGGGATAAATGCATAGATTTATGAGAATAATTGATTCTCATTCCTTCAGTTAAAATATTATTTTCTGCATTTTGTCCGATATTTTTAAATATTTTTTCCACGAAGTAAAAATAATGAGGACTGTGTTCGACTGATGCGATCCTGTTGATCTTTCCAGTGGTATTTCTGATTTGGCTTTAATAAAAGGGATGTTATCAAGTGATTTTGTAGTGTCAGAGAATAATCATGCATTATTATGAAGAAATGAGAAAATGAAAATGTAGGCAGTCACCAGTACTGTATTTTCTAAGATTGAGTATCTAATCGATAAACGTGATGTTGTGTCAATTCATTTCGCCGGTACGAGTGCGATTTAGGATTTATCGTATCGTCACTTTATTGTGAAAATTTTGTTGACTGTTTTTTGAATCGCTGAGGCGGCGACAAACAAATTGATTTAAATTAAATAAATTTTAAATAAATGAATAATTTCTGTTATTGTAGAAAAATTTACTGTAAACGTAATTTTACAAAGCCATAGAAAATGAAAAGAAAAAGAATAGACCGCCCTTTGTAACACTGTTTTCTGTTGTTTTGCATAATGTAGGTACTTCTATGTATGTTCTGCATAATTATCTTTATATTGTTATAAAATGAAATGAAATTAAAATTGTATAAAATTACTGGTGGATATTTGTTTTTCGTTATTAAATGCGATTGATATGTCCATCATTGTTGAAATTTTGTTCAAACAACTGAAGTATTGTTGAAATGTGCAGTATTGTAAGAATTTAATTTAAACTGTAAAATATAAATCTTAATTGATAGCTAATTTAATTATAAAATTCATCCTTAAATTTGCAATATTATCCGCTGCAGATAAAAACCCCCAAAGAATGGGCCCCGACCGACCCGGTCACCTTTGCGGACCGTTCCACCATGCCCATTCCGGTGCTAAAGCAGGGATTCACCAAAGCACAGGATGGCTGTTTCCACTTGATGCGGGAGGCATCCGTGGACATGCTGACGGAGGCGTGGCAGAA
>JAQGAU010004635.1:0-11310 GCA_034698045.1 Paramacrobiotus richtersi | reverse complement strand
CATCCAACTTCGAGAGATTTTCTGCAATAATAAAAACAAAAGAGCGTCAAGCAAAAGAATACGAAAATTATGCCTTTTAAAAAATTTGTTATAACGTGAATCGTCACGAAATAAATAACTATTGTAGAAAATTCTTGTGGAATTGATGTCCAGCAGAGTAAGCTGGCAGGACTAAAATACTGACCTAGACGATACTGTTCTTTTATGTAATCCGGCTCTTCCTCTTCACCGTCCCCGGCGGCTTCCATCGCAGAGAAAGTTTCGCAATCCAAGCTCAGCACCTCCAAAATGCGGCCGACTTCCATGTCAGTCAGCACTTCGTTCCTCCCGAGCACAAGAGGAAATTTCTCGCCCACCAATTCCTACAAATTACCAAAATGAAATTACAAAATAAATTTATAAATAAACCAAAAACACTAACATACAATAATCAGAACGTCAAGTGATAAAGAAAGAGAAGAGTAAATCAGTACAAATTTATCAAGCAATTTGTTCGGTTAAGAGCCTTAAAAACTCCCAGCGAAATGTATAACCTCTCTGGCCAGATAATTCCAGCGCTTGTCCAGCTCGGCTGTGGTCAGCGGTATGGGCAAGGAATGCTGGTCAATCATCTCCACCAGTGTCTCGTGGAGCAAGGCGGAGGAGAGGAAGACTTCTTCGAAGGGATTCTCCTCGTCGTCCTCCGCGTACCCATACAAGTACAGCAACTCCGACGATGAAATCTCTCCATAAGTATTGAAAATCTCCTCACCCTACAGAAAGTAACCATTCATATAATCCACAGGAAAAATCAAAAAGAAATGGCAACGGCACCCAGTTCGTATCAAGGAAAATAAGGAAATCGAAATAAATACAGAACTAATCATAAAGATACCATGAAAGATTACAAGTAAAACATTACAAAACAGATAAACAAAAAACCAAAACCCAGATGCGTGAGTACGTGCAAAAACATGCAAACGTACAATGCGGCAATAGGGGGAAAAAAGTGAGAACCAACTGACCTTGCTGATGGGTTTGACCGCCACCATCCGCAGCCACTCGCCCTCGTCATCCCAGTGCAGTTTGGCGTTGTTGCGGCGCACGCTGGCATTGAGCAAGTCGGCAATGGGCACCATGATGGGCACTTCCGCCAAGGCGTTGCCCACGACGGTGGCCTCGCGCTGCGACTCGTCCTCCGACTCAGAGTTCTCCTTGTCCAGCGCGCTCACGCCCTCGTCCCCCTCGGGCCGGGTGAAACTGTAGGCCATGATGAAGCCGGATACTTTCATCACCGTCTCCAACAGACCGGCCAACTCGCTGCAACAAACCCAACAACAGAACTCGTCATTCAACCACGACGCACAACTGTCCACAATTTCGCAGCAGAATTTATCAAGTGCGATCACAATTACGAAACGAATGAAAATGACGAAACAAATGAAAAACGAACAAGTGACCAAGATCAGTATGCTTGCTAAGGAAGTACGACTGGCTATTGTACCTGTCTGCGACGGGACGAAATCTACGCATGACCGGCACAATGGACTTGTCAACATCGGTTTCCATCTTTTTCCGGTCCTCCTCGATTCGGCGGGTTATAGCCGAATTTCCCAGCAAACGCTCCTGTGTCGACCTAGTTCAAGCACAACGCAACTGTTACAGGAATATTGTCGTTTTAACCTACCTAAAATAAGTACACAAAACAGGTTAAAACTACAGTATAGTTAGAATAAGAAAAAACAGACAAGCAAAAATGGTAAAAAAATCCTAGAAATATTGCAGAAAAATATTCCACTGAATATTCTAGTCAAAGGGAAACAAATAATAAGCGAATGTACAGTACCGGTCCCAGAAGAAAGGAAGATCCAAGGTGGATTGTTGGAGGAACAAGTGCAAGTAGGGATGCCAAAAGGATTCCCTTGGCGGCTTGGAGGATTCCATCAGAATCGAGACGATCGTCGGCGTCCAACGACTGTCCAGGGCCAGCTTCTCCATTTCTACAAACAGAAGACACTTTGCGAATCGCCCAAGAAAAGACATGCAATTAAAGTGGACTGCCGCTAAATGATCAACAGTAATATATCATATCCAAGCTTTGACGATTACACTACGAAGGTTTGAACACAAGAACAGCCTCAACCGTAGTATTTACTGCAACCGAAAGAAATATCCAATAATTCCAGACAAACAATTACAATAATTTCACAAATCCTTACTCTTCGAAATTTGACCCAAACACGCTCGCTGACAGCTTTTCGCGCGATCAACTAATTCAAACGGGTAGAAAAACGCACAGAACGCAAAGAGAAATTCAAACACAATCGGCCAATTCCCGATTCCTAGACCACGTCGGAAAACCCGTCAAACCAACGCTTATTTAGCGACGGTTCGGCGGAAATTTCGCGGTTAAATGGACGTTTTTTTATGTCAAGCGGAACGCCGGTCCGGCGTTTGTTGGACGCAAGAAAACGGCCAATTTCCGCGCCACGTAAACCGCTGTTTTAGTGTCGGTGGAACGATGATTTGTCGTGTACTGGCGTGTTGTTTGGCGGTGAAAAACAGTCAATTTTACGGCGAATCTGAATCGATCAACCACCGAAAGAGCGTTGTTCCGACCGTTTTTATTCCTTCATTAAAAGCGTCTTGGTAGCTTAAAGCTAGACGTCAAAAAAAACTAGCGTGATCGCTAATATAAAGCAACAGTTCTAAAAAAGGAAATGCCGATGCACTCTCGTTAGTTATAATCTGAATTACATTTTAGCTAACGATACGTACTTAAAACAAAAACGCGGCGGAACGCCGGAAATATTAAAGTGCAAGTAAACAACAACAGAATCTAAAGAAAAAATGAAATAGACAGATACCACTCTGTGTCCACGTCCGCGTAACCGCCCTTCCGGAATTCTATGAAATGCTCGCTTGACTATCCTTTCAGCTGTCGTTGTCCTCGTCTGCGTAGCCGCCCTTCCGCAGTTTCTCAAAATGCTCGCTTGCCCAGGCATTGCAGGTGCGAGAAACGGTTTCCGCGCCGAAGTTTGCATACCCGAGTTTTGTCGCGAAAGCTGCAGCGGAACGCGAAGAGTTAGTGAGAAGCAATGTTTGACTGACTACTATAATCATAACTACGCATACCCGTTAGCGCCTTCTCAAATCCTCCGCCCAGGACTGCTTTCATTCCCAACGAACGGCCTTTATCACCACGGGTGCTGTTTAGCTTTTTGTGCATCTGATCCAACAAACGGATCCAGCGGTTGTCTCTGGACTCCAGCAGAGAGCGCAGCACGCGCCGTAGGCACTGCCCAACGGACTGCGGGCCTTTCTGTGACTTAGCAAAACCGAGATCCGTAGTGTCAATCGAGTTTCACGTCGCTCATTCCGGTAACCAGAAGTTCTTTGTCACCAGTAACAGTTTCGTACGGAAACACGAATGCTGCAACAAAATCAGCTGTGCGTCTGCGCAGGGAAAGAAACCACCTGAATGCTTACTTTCAAGGCTTTCTCCGTCATCGAATGATTCGGCTTCTTCATAATCTTCTATAACTGCTGCAAAAAAACGCACGTGAACAAACACGGTTTGTTTCATCTTAATGGGAAAGAGTACACTTACGACGGTCGTTTAAGCTGTTGCGCTTGCGCATTTTCGGATCAAAGCGAGACCGCCGACCTAAACCCCAAAACAGTTCTGTTTATGTTAATTTACAGATTTTGCAATAAAATTGCCTTGTGGGTGAGCCGTAGACGCATTTCTCGTGGAGGAAGATGGAATGTTTGGAGCCGCCGCGTATGCTGAAAGCAGGCGAAGAGTACATCATATCTTGTAAGCGGTTATACTACAAATCCTTACCGCGATGGCGTTCACGCCTATGAAGACCAGCTGACCGTTTATTTGACGCATCTAAAAAAGATAAAGGAATGTGTCAACGTTGAAAGTGTACAAACCTGCGTTAACGTGTGACCGGTTTTCGAGCGGAGGCGCTGGCAACGTACCTAAGAGAAAAGACGATTAGCTCACATCATAGTTTTCAGCGTTCAAATAACCGGCTACCGCGTTGGTATGTGGGTCCTCGTTTGGCCACCAGTTTTGTTGACCACACGGACGGAAAAAGTCGAGGTTTCGCCTGTAAACATAGCAGCAGTTTCTACAATCTGCGACATTTTTTGAACTATACGGACTAGTCAAACTTACCAGCCGAAATACTAAGTCCAGAAACGCAACGACTAGCGTGGCGCTCGCTATTTGTGTCTAAAACAAGCCTTCTAAACTGTCGGCATTTTATGAGACTGTAGCTTTAACAACAAAGTAGCTCAAATTGTTGCTCTCTCTGCGGATACGCTGATTCAGAAGAAATTCATTACCGGTTGGGGTAAGCGGAGTACTTGGCAGCGATGGCATGAGTGCGTTTGACAGGACTACAAAGCCCAGTGTCGTCAGTTAATAATATTCTGAACCATCAGCAAAGACGACTGTCGTCTTACTTGAAATCCCACTAAAGGCGCTTTCCGGTCGACCGTAATCTGGAAAGAATGCTTTTTGTAGTAGATTGTATCGATCTCATATTACGGTCAAAAACTTGCCATTTTCTTGGAGCACACGTGATGGGGCATTGGCAGCTCTTTTCCCTGCGGGTGTCGCTACTGTAACCCAAGCGCTAATTAGTACGATAGTTCGTATTGCCGACTGTCAGTAAGTCTTGCAGTAATGCCGCTTGGGGTTCTCTGATTTGTTACTACACCAACCAGGTTGCGGAGACGCAGAATCCGAGCGTAGCTGAGAGGATTCTTCAACTGATCGACGCGGAACGCTCTTTGGAGGTCGCTGAGTCGATTCTACCGCTTGTGGCACCATCTCGGCTGCTTTCGTTTTGTTTAGTTTCAACAGAATCCTCGGGTGTCTATACTTCTGAGATATCTTCTGAAAACACACACGACACCGCATGAGCTCGCACTCGTGATTTGAGTGAGCGTACTTACGCGCATTGCCTTTAGGGTGCTGACTCGCGTTTTTGCTTGCTTTTCCGATGGTTCAGCTGAGGTTACTTGTGCGCCACGCATGCGCTCTTTCTTTTCTGGATCCAAAACGCGAACTTTTGTGCCAGGATACAGCGGAAACGCGTAGGCGATGGCTGGCGCGCCCAGAACTGGAAGAATCTCTTCGGAATCAGGTGATGTGACTACGAAATCTTCAGTGCCACTAAATTGTACAATGACGAAATCTGAAACAAGTCGAATATTACATTCACACACAACAAAATGTAGGTACGTAGATTTCTAAGCAAAACTTTTTATGAATGCGCATTCTTCACTAATATAATGCGGATGTGGGTCTTACTCCGTTACGGTCTGTTAACACCGATTGCACTGTACAAGGATCTGTTCAGCGCAGCCGCATTAAAGCTCAGAATAAGCTCATCAGTTTACTGGTGACTAAACTGTGGCGGTACCGATGATAATCTGTGCCCGCTTACGCAAATATGTCCAGTAGTACAGAAAACCAACGGAACTTTCGTACTTTAGCAGAAATGACTGGCTGACACGGAAAATATGTAGATAATCTCGTACTTTTCTGTGACCAATGCAAGCTTAGTCAAGCTATAACAAAATTTTCAATTTTCTACGAAGAATACCTCCACTTCCGCGATGCTTGTCGAGCGTTTCACGCAACGTTTCGTCTGGAGAGCCCGCGGGTTGCTTCGACGACTTTGGCTTTGGTCCAGAAGTCGAAGCCGTAACGCTGGACTGCTTTGGTGGGCGTCCTCGCTTTCTCCTCTGATCGTTCAATGACATTATTTCCATCCTAAAACTAAACTTTTATCGAAAAAAAGAAGGGGAAAGTGTTTTGAGATACTGTCTATGTGTCTTTATCTGGATACAAATGTCGAATGATAAATAAAACTGCTGCGACTCAGAACAGAATCTGATGCATCTGCGATGGCGATAAGCCTGCTGAACTGAACCGCTTTCGCGTTTACGCATGTTCATGTTGATCCACCAATCAGTGTGTAGGCTGCCACCCACTTCCGGGGCACGCTGTTAAAACTCATAGCTGTGGTAATGGATGCTGTTTCCCACTTTTATTAACGTGTAATACATTTTTAAATAAAATTATTGTGTTCTTTCATGCATTAGTCAAACGTGTGTTCAGGCAGTTGTAACCGTGTTTTGCGCGTACGCGATATTACGGAGAAACAATATGGTCAGCAGGAAAGCCAAAGCGACAAAAGTATAAGGATCCGAAAGCAAAACAGCTGATAGTTCCACGCAGAACCTATTATTTTCCGCAAAAACATTCTTGCGTAACGCTGGCTTACTAACAATATTACAATCATTCAAAATTAAATCGGTAATTAAGTCGTTATTCGTCAGCTCAGTAAAAACGGATAACGTCGCCACTACACTACCGTGAGACAAAGGTGCAAAATAATTTGCACTACTAATTCACAGGCGTGAAACGAGCACAAAACTTATCACCCTTAAAAGCTCATACCTCAACGATTTGCAAAAATCAAGAAAAGAGTTATCAGTACAGCTGATATCAGATGAATGAGAAGACTGACCGTCAACATCTACAAGAAACCGTTTCCACCGAAATACACCGCGAAACTACGCATGTGAATCAATCTCCACCTCATCTCTCTCAATCCCCACCTCATCCATACAGTACATATCAGCTGTAAGCGCGTATATTTTAGCTTCAACCTTTTCATAAATATGACATTTATATCCGACTGTCGAGTGCCCAGCAAGTGTCTACTTACTTATGATTTTCAACCATGGTAGAAGTTCTTTGCGTGAACGCTCGGCTCCCAAATCTGAAGCCAGTGCAGGCAAGCTCTTCACTGCATGTAACAGTTCCTAAAGGTATAAATCATCAACAGTGAGCGACTACGCTTGCAGATCATGTAAACGGGTTCAAGGATCACGTCATCTTCCACATGAGGGTTTGCCACGAACCAGCAAGTCAAGTAATTCTCAAACTCATTAGATATCAACGCGCCATACTCCTTCTCGGATGGCTCTTTACGAGCCATGCTCCCACTGCGTATTCCGCGATGATCGACGCTCTTAATTCAGCAATGAATTATCGAGATTCCCATACGAGTATAGAAGAAGTAAACATGAACAATACCACATGACAACAGAATCCAATATGGCACCGTCGATCCGGCGCTATTGCGTACGCCACCGGAAATCGTACACGCGACCTAGCGTATGGCCGGCTGTTTGCAGTACGTACGCACGCTACTGCTAAATCCGATACGTCGGGCCGGCGCTGGCAGCACGCTGGCCGTGCGGTTTCCCAATACGGCGTAGGAATCGGGATTAACGACAAAAAACTCGGACGAAAAAAGCACAGCAATCTGTGCCATGGAAAGGCATGCGAAAATATTTGTTCAAAAGTTAAAAAAAGCAAATTCTCACACATACCCAGACCAAAACATTCCTACAGATCAGCACACGTTATAAAAGTTGTACAATCAGATAATCCAACTCCAGAAGCTGAGACAATGTAAAAGAAAAAAGTTGAATTTCACTTAATTATTACAGTTTCAATTAAATCAACTGATTAGTCTTGATAAGTGTAATAAATTATGTATAGTTGGTACCTGAGCGCAGGGAAAGCAGCGCCGGGATGTTCTCCCATTGCAGTGTTTTGTGTCGAGGAACCCTGAAGAGCTCCTCGCCGTCCGCGATCTCTTCCCGCGCGCTCATTCCATAGCGCGCACACGAACCAATCCTTCCCATGTAGACCTGCCACAAATAATAATCCTCTTATAACATCGCTCGCCCAGCTTGTGTGAAGGGCGTACTTTGGAGCTGATGGAGCAGGGCCCCGGCTCGCTCAAGCACCACTCCACAAACTCCCGCAGCTCCCCGTCGTCTGCATCGATGTGTACATTTCCCACTGTGGCGGAGTGTCCGTTGTCCAGGGATGAAGGGGATTCGTGGTGCGTCTGCAGAAAGCCCGTAGCTCAACTTTTTCGTTGCCACTTCGTGTTCACAACTGAGTGACAACTCACGAAAACTGAATAGATTACAGAACCAAGCTTGCAGTTGTTACCTTAAGACGCTTAACGCTACCGTCATTATCCATGGACATGTTCCAGGTTTTCGATCCGCTACACTACGAGTATCGCATATCCATGAAAACTGACAAAAGCCACAAAACGAATCACGACTTCACCACCAGACTAGAAGCATAATGTATGTATACATTATGCTAGAAGTACCAGTTGCAGGCTGCAGCTGCACCGTCCATCACGAAAAAAATCAGGGCGAATAACCCCTTTGATAACCTAACCTTCCCCCTCAGCCACAGCCTTCAGCTCGGCAAAGCTGTAACCCGTCCCTTTCTCCTGGCCAATGACAGCAGTTTCTCCGGACGGGGGAGACTAGGTCCACTTTTTTGTTTCAGCGTTGAAGTTTCCAAATTATTATCCATTCCAAATTCGTGGTAATGCCAGTCTGATTGTAGCCACTGTCCATTCACGCGCTAACTGGGACATGTTCTGAATTTTTGTCGTGTCTACAATTGCTTTCTGGGCGCGGTCGAATATTAATATGCCAATAACTAAATGACGTCGACAGCAAGAAAGGTACCATATTAGAAACTATACTAGAAAAGTACAATATTTCCCCAGTATCGCATTCTCGTATCCGCATTCCGCGGTACTAATAACAGCCTTTACAAAGACCAACAAAACTGACTGAACAAAGTACCGAAACAGACGACAACAAAACATACGCCAGTCACAGAGAACAAGTAAACAGTTGGACAACTGCAACAAAAAAAGCCGCACGTAGCAATATTATTCCTTTTCTACATACTAATATGCAGATGTTTTGCCCCTGTACGTATACCACCGATAATATATAGCGCAGAATCTTTATTTCGATGACTACGGAGTTGTTTGTTGTGTGTCCATTTATGATTATTGTGTACATGTACATGTGTTGCATTCCTTTCGTTTCTACTCGTGTTGTTGCTCTTGGGATTGACCGGCCGAATGTTGATGTTCCGGGATACGGATACGGGTTATAATCCGTATCCACATCCCGGATAATTAATTATATTCAGGTTCTACTATATAAAACCATGCAGGCTATATAGCCTGCGCAGGATATAATTATAGCCTGCGTATTGATTATAGCATGCTGTAATCAAGACACACAACACAAACAGATATATATATCTGTTTGTGTTGTGTGTATTGATTGGCATGTACAGATACGGAAACATTGAACTTGCTTGTTCGAGCCAAACATATTAATTTTTATGTGGCAGAACGCGGCCTAATGTCAGATTAGATACTTTTTTACGCAGTAGATAGCCGTCGTTTTTTCTGCTCGATCAAAAACAAAGTCTACCGTTGTTGTAACTGTTAAAAATTGTATCTGTTTTACCAATTATTGCTACCACAAAAAGCTGTACGACCTTCTAACAAGCATCTGTAATGTTGCGGCTCTGCTACAAAATAGGTCGCTCAGTAACGACCACCATTACTATGTCAAACCGCCGAGCACGAAATTGTATATTATAATGTACCTTGTACTGTAAGACATCGTTAGAAATCGACAACGACGAAAGGTCAGTTACAAAGCAGTTACTGAAGAGTCGTCTCATGAGCGGCTTAATTGAAAAAGCCGGGCTTGACTGCACGATGGTCCGGCTGTGTGGCATTCGATCAACCATCTGTTTAATTCCGCGGCACGCCCTCGGCCCTGTTATGATGGCCGGTTGAATTAGTGGAGAACGAACCCCTGATCGGGTGCCTGACAAACGAAGACACGATCGATTGGAACACGATCGCTTTCTGGGCGATCAGCGGGAGAAATAACCGCGGAGTAGCAGAAGGCCAGTCTGGAGTGACCGCATTTTCGGCATCCCAGCAGCGCTGGACACTAGTCTCGCCCCTGGCGGTTTTAAGCGCGAAGATCCTGTATACCATATAAGTATCTGGAGAACTGATTGCTTGTATTTTACACCTACCCAAAATTTGAAATCGCTGACCACTATAAAGTGGAGTACCATGCACATCCCACAACACCAAAGTCCATGTAAAACACAGAATCCGCGTCTGTATGCAAGGCGAATCACAGATCCGCATGGTAGATAAAATAAACAGAGAGGATAAGCGAAAGTCGACAAAACCAACGGCGAGTCTAGCGACGTACTGTATGTACACCTGTAGCGAAGTAATTACATGGGCATCGCACTGACTTGTGAAACCGTAAATAAATACCAAAGCTAATTATAAACAGCGTCCAGAAACGCAGAATTGACTGGGCTAGTTGCTGGTTGGTTGCTTCCTTGGCGAGTTTTGCGCTCTTTTGGCAGCACTACTCACTAGTAACTGTTGTCGGATTGTCCGTAATTTACGCCGTCATGATCAGTCAGTCAACACAGCACTAAACCTGGCTGCTTCTGATAGTTTGTCATCTGATTCCGCTGTGCAGTGTTGAGAGTACAGCTAGTCCGTTGTCTGCAGAGCCTTAATCATCCCGCCCTAGTGATACCCGGGTGTCTGAGGTACTGATCATGGCGTTTCGACCTGCTGCGAAGTCTTTCAGCTGGGAAGAGGAGCTGTGGAATATGCGGAATAAGGGGATTCTCTGCGACGTCTTCCTGCGGGGCTGTGAAGAGAATCATGCAGGAATCCCTGCCCATCGCGTCGTTTTGAGTGCCCGCAGCCCCTTCTTCACAGCCATGTTCACCTCCAGCATGCAAGAATCCCGCCAGGAGAATGTGCAGCTTCACAACATTTCGACGGCTACCATCAACACGTAAGTGCTCATTCATTCACCACACCTATCTAAGCCAGTTATCCTTCAGTGCTGGCCATGTCATGACCGTCATGCTCTTGCATGTGCAGGCTGCTGGAGTATATCTACACGTCACAGGTGAGCATCGACGCTGACAATTGGTGTTTCTGCTGGAAGCGGCTCTCTATGTCGACGTGCAACCGCTGGCCGAGACCTGCTGGAACTTCCTGGAGGATCACACTCATCCAGACACCTGTATACTCATTTACTGTCTGGCGGAGCGCGAGGAACGCAGTTATTTGGCTAAGAAGGCGGAGACGCTGGCACTGCGCCACTTCCCGACTGTTGTACTGAGCGACGAGTTTTTGCAGCTGGAGAAAGACAAGGTACGCGCATATTGGTCAGCATTGCACGGTGTTGCGCTACCTAATGTGGTGCAGGGAATGTTACTTGTACCAGCCGTTGATGTTTCACTGACGTGTGACAATATGTGTGACAATAGGTTATCGCATTGCTCGGATCGGACCACATCAACGTAGAGCGGGAGGAGGCGGTGGTGGACGGCGT
>JAQGAU010004634.1:0-11312 GCA_034698045.1 Paramacrobiotus richtersi | reverse complement strand
AATTCCTTTTCGTTCAGTTGGCTTGTATCAGCGCTTCTACATCTCTTTAGGCGAAGTATTTGGCGAAACGTATCTCATAAAAGCATATCAGGTATCATATTTCATAGCACCAAAATCCATATAATGTCGTCTGTACTCGTACAGTCGTACTTACATCACGTTTACAGAATAGCATTCTTTAACTGTGATCTGAAGTTCAGGGAAGCCAAATTCTCATATAATAGTACAATTCCAGGTTTTTCCTTGTACTTCCATGTTTTAGCCAGTGGTTCCAGGTTTTAGGAAGTGCCACTTCCAGACTGGAAGTTTGCACTTCCAGTGGAAGTTTCCACTTCCAGGTTTTAGACCCTGCCGCCGCTGAAGAAGCGAACGCACACAGTACCAGTGAACAATCTCGCACAAGCACCAGAACTGACGAATCTTTCATGCATCTGATTATACATCAGCCAAAACATTTGCATCATTCATCTTGAAAACACACTACAATGCTGAAAATCATTGCAGAACGACCTGTGCAAGAACTCAGGCATATTAAAACATTCAAACAAAACACTCTAACGAAACATCAGCATACTTTCTTTGAACTGAACATACGATCCTTACTAGTTATCAATGTATTTCCAGAAGCCTAAACGCATGAGGGAACGACTGCCTGACCACCACAATCTACAAAGGAACTTATCGTCTGAGCTTCCCGTCCTTGTCACGTGTACTGCCCATCAGCAGACCCAGAACCTTGCTGGATTGCTCCCGTATGAGTGCGGCTTGAGCTTTTGTCTCTGGGTCCCGGGCCGAGAGCAGCCTAGCCTTATCCGCCAGCATCTGCGCCTCGTCCAACAGCAGCTGGTTAATGGTGTTGATCAGGGTGAGACGAGCCAGCGTGGCTTTGGTCATTTCCAGCTTGGCACGCAGTGCTGCAGTCTTGGCGCGTGCAGCCGCTAACTGCAAGCTAGCGACCTGGCTCTCCAGCTCCAGGGTGGAGGAGACGGTCTGGAGGATGCTGAGCTCCAGGTCTAGGATGCTGGCTTCACGAGACATGGTGCGTTGAATCTGCAAGTGGGATACCAGTCAACAGAGAGATCTCACAAAAAGGATGATGGAAGACTGGAAGTAGCTAGTCAGTATGGACAATGTGCTTTTGTCGAAGTGTACTGTGTACTGTACATCGTGAACACTTACCTGTATTGCTGTAGAGTGTAGATGAAGTGGTTTTCCAGTTCCTCGTGATTATCCAGCCAAAATCCTGAGATCGCGGATGCTTCTTCAAAAGATTGCACACTCCGAATAAGAATCAATACAAACGGTACGAGGCACGAATGCAGAGAGGTCCCAAAACGGCAAACTGAGAATGATATCGTTGGGAGAAAAACGAAGTCAAAAAATCAAAGTCAAAAAGTCAAAATTATGATAGCCAGACAGGCTGTAGCGCGCACTCTGTACTTATACTACAAGACTCGTACTACACAATAACCGCCACCTGCAGGGTAAAAGCATGCACAAAACGGCATCTGGTATTCTGGTACAGTACAAGTTGATCTGGACGACGAAACCGACGAACATCATTAAATTACCATTATTCCCGTGGTGCAAAAAAAGAATCTGCCTTTGTTGTTAGATAGATAGGCTTGGTTTCGTACCGCTACGTCTTTCGGGCACACTTTTCTGATATCTATGCTTCAGGCTTGCCTGCAGATTTCTCTGTTAGAGATTTCATCATGTTTTCTTTCGGTTACTTAATATGTTCGAACGTTCCAGATTCAGAAACGATCCATTAGTACACGGTTTTGTCCGTTGAGGCAGGATCTTGGTAACATTGACCGCAATCGCCAACCACCTGAATCTGGTAAATTTACGTACCATCATTACATGACAAAATTCCCAACGGACGCCACTGAATGCTGCAGCTTTCCACTGCAGGTCTGATGTTTGAGATATTATGGAGTGACCCATGTTAACAACCCGGAGTGCGACCTAGCAGGCGAGTGTGGACATATCCCATGAAAAATGGTCCTTGTCTCTGCAAACAGCAAAACGATGCAGAGAGAAATAACTTGCTTGATCATGTCCCTGATATTCACAACAAAATTGCACAAACCAAGTAACGTTATCGACTCGTTCTTCCCGGCAAATTATCAAGCATATGCTACGTATGACAAGTACGAATTAGTGCAATGAAACAGGGTTTACACGTATGCTTCTCACCGGTGTCTCGTGGGAACCCGAGTAAACCCGGAACAACTCGGGAATATTAGAATCATTGACAAGAACTCCCTTATGATACTTTTCGCAGAACATTCCCATCGGGATTTGCAGCATTCGCCGAAAGTCTGTAAAGGAGAACATTCTACCGTGTGGCTGTGCAATTCCCTGTTACATATTAATTTTCCTAACAGATGCTACGATCATTATCAATCCTGATGTTTAACAAGATGACGGCTCCATTGCACGGATACTCATGGACCATCCTGTCAATCTTTTTTCCATTATCAGGAAACTGCTTCGCAACAGATCACAAATCAGAGACTGGGATAGCAAAGCGCACGGGCAGAGTTGTTCATTCGTTTTTCCAGTTGCTCTACTGGCTTGGTGTATTAGTCTACACAGGTGTTATCACGCTGGACGAGTTGTGGACTGTTGCGAGTGCGAAAGAATTCATCTGGCAGACCAGATACAAGTTCAAGCAGATCGCAACGCTGGTCTTACTGGGCGTATTCTACATCAAACAGAAACACTTCCGCAAGATATGCGAATCTGAACGTTCGCTAGAGATTTCGGCGCAGAGCGTTGGTAAAGGGCTCGACTGTCAAAAAGCGCACGACAAAGCCAGGAAAAAGAACTCGGCATTCTGCTCGTTTATGTGGTGCTTCATGCAGTCGTTTATGGATGTGCTGCTAAAACATACAGCAGTGTGCGCGACCGGCAAAAACGCGGTAATACTAATGCGCCTTCTCTAATTTTCGGTACCTTCATCATGCGGTATCCTGGGATTTCGTATGCGCTTAGTGTGTTCGGAAGCGGTGTACCGACATTAGTCGGCGAGATAGTCATGATTTTGTTTTTCCGTTGTGTGTTTTATTGTCAGGAAATCGTTGCTGGTATCTGTAAACCAAGCACGAGTGAGGGAATTTTTGATATGGAAAGAGTGCAAAAGAAGCACAAATATTTGCTAAACCTGCGTACCTGCGTAAGGGCGATGGATGAGCTGTTTACAGAGATGATATTTGTGAGCATATCGGCCAGTCTCGTTACCACACTGGGATTTCTGGATGAGTTTGAAAATATGCCGCTGGAAGTGATGGTGGTGAACGCGTTCACCATGTTATGGAACATTTTTTTGACCGCATCCCCAGTTGTCATAGCTATTAGGCTACATGATAAGGTACTTCGTGCACTCACTCGAGATTTATTCCTTTCATAATGACAACGCTGGCGCATAAGACACTACAGTTTTTGAAACGCTAATTATCAAAACACCCAATTTCATCTCGTTCATTTACTTCGTGCATATACTATCCATATCGGCACTTGTTACGATAACTTGACTTTCCAAAACTGCAGATTGATGCCGCCATAGAAAATCTGCTGGAAGAGGTCCAGCTTTACCCACTGAACAGAACCTTAGTGGAATACGTAATCTTTGATGATTACAAGTCCGCCCTACAAGCCTTTCATGTGACGCCGATGCGGCTGACGGTTTGGAAGACTTTTACTATGAATCGCAGTTTTGTGGCCAGTGTACGGCAACATGCAGGTTCGCAACTGCCGATCATTTCTTTATTCAGTGTTTTGTGTTTGTGTTGCAGATAATTGGGTTTTTCATCACCTATGCCGTGGTTATCAAGGACATCGTAAAGGCTATTACGCCGCAACTGTCCAACGCTACTCATAGCTGATAACTTATTGAATATGCCTCGCAAATAGTCTTACTTTGCCAAACCTGCAGCAATGCATTCATCGCAGTCTCGTACTTTCAAACGGCTTATAATTTGCGGGTACATTGTACGTATGTACATGTAGGTAATAAATTTTTGCATCGCGTCATCTACACACCGGTAAAGTATGAATGTTTGCTTTGGAGCTGGCTCACGATCAGCAAGATTGTTCGCAAGGTTTCCAAAACACTGTGCTTTCTAATTGTTTCTGTGCAGCAGTTTGACTTTATTAGGTGTTATCTTTCGCTTTAGAAATTATAATTTATGTGTTGCCTAGAGTATTTAGCTGTGCAGCGGTACGCCTCAATAAAACTTCGTTCCCTAATGGCATGCGTCTTGCGAGGCCGCAGCCTTACTTGTAAGTTGTGTTTGATGCGGCTGGGTCAAGCAATTACTAAAACAATAATTACTAACCATTACTAAAACTAAAACACGACAAGAGTATTGGAACTTCCCGCACTAGGACAAGTCAATATACATAAGCGCGACGGCTGGTGTAACAAATCCCTACACAAACAGTAACATCACAGTATGGGAATGCCCCACTATGCAAACAACGATACATCCGTTTTCGAAGGAATCGTTATAAGCCAGCCCAAATGAACGGAACGAACACAGCATCCGTGCGATGTATGTATTATCGGTTATCTGTTTTCTACGCCAAGGGTACTTTTTGTTGTACAGCGTGATTTCTGTGGCTTGTGGCAGTAACGAACGAAACCCGGCTTTGGTCTCGCGACACTGGGAGTCTTTCGTTACACTGTCCAGAATTCATTATCCAACTGATCCCTGTGGTTTGCACTGGTTGTCGTGTAACTTCGCACTGCTGCTCGACAGCTTACGGGATGCTGAGGAAACCTACACTTAAGCAAAGTATTAAGCAATAATAGCTTTCATCGTGCCTTCTGCCTACGAGCGCTAGAAGTTACGCTAGGAGATAGAAGTTACTGTGAGCAGCTGATTGTTCATGGTCCAAGTTTTTTGCTTCACAAAACGTGGAGGACATGCTTCGATTAAAGACAGCGTACACACGAAACTGAGGATGAAAGGAACACATCAAAGTACTACAATTCTGAAATCCTTCTAAAACACCTGCACAAGAACTCAATCCCACCAATACATCGGAGCGAAACATACGCGAAATACCAGCAGATTCGCTGGGAACTAAAGGTAAGTTATTACTGTACATCCAAGCCTTCACTTATCAGAAATGAGTTTTGACCGCTACATAACCACCTGCATAACTACCACAGTGATACTGGACCCGGCGCTCGTTTTATTCCTGAAGCTCTCCATCCTTGCTACTTGTCTTGAGCTCCTCGTCCACGCCACTGGTCTTGAGTTCCTCGTCCTCGTCACTGGTCTTGAGTTCCTCGTCCTCGCCACTGGTCTTGAGCTCCTCGTCCTCGCTACTGGTCTTGAGTTCCTTGTCTTTGCCCGTGCTCTTGACCATAACCCGACGCAGAACCATTCTGGCTTGCCGCAGGACGGTCAAACCTTCGTCATCTTCACGGTTTGATATCAGTGTAGTGGCCTTTTCCAGAAGCAGTTGGACCTCTTTCCTCAGCAGCTGGTTAGTGGAGCGAATTAAAGAGGCGCTGGCAAGCTTAGCTTTCGACATTTCAAACTTGGCACGCAATGCCGAGGATTTGGTGAGTAAACTCGCTACCTTCAAGCGACCTATCTGATTCTCCAGCTGCAGTGTTGAAGCCTCGGTCTGGAGCTTGCTCAGTTCCAGCTCCAAGATATCTTCTTCGCGAGACATATTGGGTCGAATCTGCAAGTGGGGTACAAGTTAACAACTAGTTGAGCGATAAATCATAGACTGGAACGTGATCTGTTCATAACAAAAATTCGCTACAAATCTTTGGTATTCTCTCTTTACGTGTATGGTGTTTCACGTGTTGTTCCATACAATCATACCTGTTGTTATACTGCAGAATTCCTCTAGAGTGTGGACGAAGAGGTTTTCCAGTTCCACGTGATTCTCCAGCCAAAATCGAAAGTTATCGGATAATTTTTCCAAGAGCGCACACTCCGAACAAGGTTACACCAAAAATGCCAGAAGGTTGGTTTTGTCCAAAAACTGTCATCCAAAACAGTTGAGCTTATTCTAACCGGAGCGATGATGTTCCGCTGTTTATTATACACTTGATGCAAACAGGCTCCAAAAAGGCAGAATGAAATTACTGCGAGCAATTGTTACAAGGCCAGACCGGCTGCAGCGCGAATTGTCTGTACTACAAAGTATGTACAAGTACAATTAGCGCAAATCACCGTCACCTGCGGGGAAACGCGCACCTTTCAGACTTCAGTTGGTACAAGTTGGTCTGAACGACGAAACCGGCGACTAGCATCCGTGTTTCATATGGTCACGTTCACACAGTTCTATTTTCAGGCACATGTTCGGGATACGGATTCCACGCACTGTCAGGGTATTCTGCACGCATTCCCCTGGAATTCTGCGCTCAATCTTCGGAACTGGTCACTGGTATCTTTTATGTATTCGTTCGTATTCTGCCGGAATCTGCCCGCATCCTAGTCCAGCATCCTGTATCTGTAGTCTGCGGTAAAACAAAAAGAGATGAACAAAGGATACGTACGCACAGCATACAGTAAGTACTGTACTGACAATGAGTGTACTCTGCGCATTCCCGACCTACCATAACGTCAGGACAGGTTACCAAATATTTCGCAGATTATAATGGAACACCGTGACCGGATGTCCATTAACTACATGTACGGCGAACCGCAAGCTGCCGTAAGTAAGTCTCTAGACATTTCCTTCTGGCCTTCTCGTGGTCGGAACAATCAGCATACAGGTGGTGTCGTCCTTTCAAAGCAGCGGTTGCAGAGTTAACGGTTGGAAATTTTAGTATCGGTCCATTTTATAATGCTTAATAATGACGCACAAATCACATATTCTGATAACACCGTGTACTGTATTCTGTACATACAGCAGTACGGTATGTATATATAAGGACTCGTTCTGCAATCTGGAGAGCAAATTTCATACTAATTAGACAACGACGAATCAGCGGAATGAACAAGATTTACACAGCTGTTCCACGCCTCGGGGGAACCAGAGTAAACTTGGAACACTTGGCAAATTCGAACTAGTGACATTTGATATCGGACTGTTTTACCGAACCTCTTTATGACACTCTTTTACCGAACAAAAACCAGCTTTGAAAAAAATGTCGGTATCGTGGTCGAATAACAATCGGCAGACCACCTATAATGCTTTCAAGCAGTGATTGCGAATTAGCGGTACCAGTCTGGAAATATTCGGTAATTCATTTTAATGCTTAACTCACAATTGTCAGCTCCTGATAAAGAGACTATCTGTACATTAATACGGTGTATGCACGTCAAGATCATCCAGTACGTAAACGTACTTGTACAGTACTTATACGTACAAGTTCTAGTCCAAACAAATACTATATAAATCTCATCAGCATGATTGTGAGAGAAGCTATTTTCCAATCCCAGAACGGAAGGAGTGCAGCTGCAGAAAAAAAAGGTATTGTGCCCGACTATGATTCTGAAATGTATTGCGTATTCGATACAGGACAAACAGAAACCCGTGTGGAATGTGAAACAGAAGCAGATTAAGATGATTTTCTTTTTCTTGACCTTTCCTTCCTGGCAGTTTGTGTTGATCGATTTGGCGCAGCAGCGCAATGATAGATGACTCTGTCGCGCAAAATTCATGGAAAGTCTTCCGCTGCCTTTGCAAGCGCCAAATATTAGAAATGGAAGCAGTTTGTATCATGTACTTGTCATTCACAATAAACTGCATTATTATCTTGTAAACATGTTAATGGATTCGCTTGACAATGAGCTGTGTGTGTTGACAACAGTAAATATGATCGCCCAACCAGCAAAATGCTTTCAATGTATTCAGAAAGAATCTGCTCCACATATTTGGTTTCTTCTGGGCATTCGATTTCCAGTGAACATTTGATCATGTTGAAAAATAATAAAGATATATGAAGGAACAGACGATTCCGTGTAGCATCCATGGTAGTTTCTTGCATCACTTTTGTAAAATGTGTTATTTTGTGTATCAAAAAGTCAGGGCAGAACTCTTGTACACTCGCTCTAGATGTGCTCTCTTGAACCCTTGTACACTCGCTCTCGCTCTTCAAACTAAAGGATCATTTTAAACAGAGCAGCCAATTAGCCTAATGGAAGCAAGGTTACACAGCATCCCACCGGCACCTCATGGGAACCAGTGTCAACCAGAGTACACGCAGAACAAATCGGTAATACTGGAACTATTGACGAATTCGTTCACGTTAATTTGTGCAGGATATTCCTATCCACGTGTCGTGCCCTTCTGCCCAGGCCTTACACACAGACCGCATTTCGTCATTTTATTATCGTTTGCAGATAACATTGCAAAAAAAATGACGTCTCCATTGCATGGATACTCATGGACCATCTTGTCAGTCTTCTTCCCACTCTCAAAGTCTTGTTTCTCAACAGACCAAACGCCGGAAGCGGGGATAAAAAAGCGCGCCAGCAAAGTTGCTCGCACTTCTCTCCAGTTGCTCTACTGGATAGGTGTTGTAGTCTATACGGGCGTTATTGTCCTGGATGATTTCTGGACTGTTGGGAGCGTGAAAGAATTCATCTGGCATACCAGATATAAGTTCAAGCAGTTCGCGACACTGGGCATACTGGCCGTATTTTACATCAAACAGAAACGGTTCCACAAAATATGCGAATCACAACGTTCGCTAGAGTTCTCTGCGAAGAGTGCTGACAAAGGACCGGACTGTGAAAAAGTGGGCGATAGAGCCAGGAAACAAGAACTGACCATTCTGCTCGTTTATATTGTGCTACATGCAGTCGTCTATGCAAGTGCCGCCGAAACATACAACGCCGTGCGCAACCGGCAAAAGGGCGGCAATCTGCCTGATGGCCCTTTTGGTAGCTTTATCATGCGATATGCCTGGATTGGGCATTCGTTCGCTGCTTTCGGAACCGGTATACCGACATTAATCGGCGAGATTGTAATAATTTTGTTCTTCCGGTGTGTGTTTTGCTGTCAGGAAATCGTTGCTTGTACATCCAATTCAAACAAGGAAGACATTTTTGATATGGAAACAGTGCAAAAAAAGCACCGACACTTGCTAAGACTGCATACCCACTTGAGGCTCATGGACGAGGTATTTACAGAGCTGCTGTTTGTAAGCTTATCAGCCAGTCTCGTTACGACACTGGGATTGTTGGACGGATTTGAAATGTGCCGGTAGAAGTGATGGTGGTAAACGCGTTCACTATGTTATGGAACATTGTTCTGACTGCTTCTCCGATTATCGTCGCAATCAGACTGCATGATAAGGTACCTCTCTAGTGAAAGAAATTATACATACCACACCTTTATTCGCATATTTCCAGTAACTGTACTTTCAAAAACTGTAGATCGATGCCACCATAAGAACTTTGCTGGAAGAAGTCCAACTTTACCCACTGAACAGAACTTTACTGGAATATGTAATCTTTGATGATTACAAATCCGCCCTACAGACCTTTCATGTTACACCGATGCGACTGACGGTTTGGAAGACCTTCACTTTGGATCGCAGTTTCGTGGCTAGCGTAAGGAAACATGCTGGCTCGACGCCGTCCCATCAGTTTCCTTTCCTAGTGTTTTGCGTTACTGCAGATAATTGGCTTCTTCGTCACCTATGCTGTGGTTATAAAGGAAATGGTAAAGGATTCCAGTTTGCCGCAGCTGTCCAACGCTACTCATAGCTGATCAAGTTATTGAATAAGTCTCGCAAGTAATCTTGCGTGGCCAGACTGCGGCAATGCATTCATACCGGTTTTACCCTCTAAAAGAGTTCCACAATAAATTTTGCGCGAACAGTGAGTGAACAGTACAACTACGAATACTTGTAATAATTATGTGTATGGTTTCGTCTATACAGTAAGACTGTTTCAAAATATGCTTTCTAATAGTTTCTATGCAGCTGTTTGACATCATTAATTTTGGTGTGGTCTTTTGCTGGTAATACCAATGTGGCTGTTCTTCAGTATTTAGATGTGCAGCGGTCTCAAAGGTCAGATGTTCAAAACAACTTCGTACCTTAATATCAGGCGTCAGTGAGACGTGCTGCGAAGATAGCGGCAATACCTGTACTTGTTGTTTCATGCGATTCGGAAAGCGATTGCTACAATTTAACAACACTTTCGATGCGTTCCTGGAACTTCCCGCACCAGGAAAAGCTAATATGCAGGAGCGCTACCGTTGATGTAACACATCCCCACGCAAACAGTAACACGGTAAACAGTTAATCGCAACTATATCGGCAGTCTTTCAGGTACTACGATAAATTCCCACAACACAAAGGAGTGGCTACGTATATATGTCTAGACTGTTTGTGTTTCGTGAACAAGGGTGAATAGGTACGGGAAAGTTCCCAGGTTCTTGGTAACGTCAGACACCGTCAGACAAATAACGTTCCACGTATTTTCGTGTTGTCTTTACCTGGATTTGTCACTGAAACTGACCAGGAAAAACGGTTCCCGCATGTGACCCGCACGATTTCCGAACACATTTGAGAACTGCAGCGCAGCGGTCAAGAACAGTTACCTTTGCTATGTCCGGTAGATAAAACGAGATGCTGTAATGAAATTCCGCTGCAGCCGTACTGTAAAAAGTCACCGTCGCTATCACGGTGCACTAAAAATGCACTTGATACCGATATGTATTATTTCCGTTACATAGAAGTAGCCGTTACTTGAAAACTTGCGGAACACATTCTGTAAACGTTCGTGGACCGAAGCGAAGTTTCTACGCAGCGAAAATAGTTTTTTTAGTATATCTCGTCGGTCACCGTACCGTAAGCGTTGCGCAACAGAAAGCATAGTACTAGTGGTTTCTTTTAATTTTTAATATGAACAACCTGTAACAAGTATACATTTGATCCGCATATTACCGATACAGGATTAGAGCGTCACATTTAAGGCATACGTTCCCCAAATGTCACAAATTCCTAAGGCGCTCGAATTCAGACTAACGTATGACCAAGTATCTAGCTTCGTATCGTACACTTCCATGGTATCTGAGATACCACTTCTACCGTTTGCAAGCCCACTAAATACATATAATTTATCATGTAAAACAAATGCACAGTGCCCCATCCTAGGTTGTAACATATCCTGTACTTTTTCTCACGTCCTAGTCCTCAGGTTTAATCGCAAACAAGATCTGCCGCCTCCATGCGGCTCATTGGAACCCATGTCTAATCCACCCAGTATTATAGCGTGTAAGCTGTTGTACGTACAGGTGTACAGTGACCGTACTGATTGTGTGAATGGGGATCTCCCCATTAGCATTCTGAAGTCGTAATGCGTAGCAGAATC
>JAQGAU010004633.1:0-11312 GCA_034698045.1 Paramacrobiotus richtersi | reverse complement strand
TAACTGTCAGACTTCATGGGGGGCGAGGGGAGGTGCTAAAACCAGTTGCCCGGAGTTGGCGGGCCATCACTGTATATGTGCGGGTACATATGTATTAGCGACACTTTGACGCCAGTCTTCTTTTTACTCTTACAGAAGTCTGAACAGTAGCGGCTATAGTGCAGATTTGATAATAGAATCACTTTTGTTTCTCCCGCTGAAAATGAACGCCGTCATGTTTCTTTTGGTGATTTTGAGTGCGATTCATATTGTAAGGGATTAAACTTTTCAGTCTCGCTGTACTTGCAAGTTACTAGAATAAATATGTTTCGTTGTGCTTTTCAGGCCTACCAGATTCCTCTTACTAACATCGGAGAATCAGGGTCACTTTATCCCGATGTCCATGCTGGGGGCAGCGGACGCTAATCACGCTACCGCACCTTTCGATGATTCATTTCTCAACGGGACTCGCCAAGAAACAAGCGCAGTAGGTCTTTAGAGAAAAGAAACGCAGTTGTGGATTTGATAAACTGTACGTGTGACGTGTTTATTTGTGTTTAAATCGATTGTGTCTACAGATAACCGAGGGAGGAGGGTGCAGCAACTGGTTGTCCAGAATCGGCCTAGGAGGGGACAGGAACAGATAAAATAGTGTCAGTTATTTAAGACTTGTGTCGATCTTTAAACATGATATTTGTCAATCTTTAACCCGGAAAGTGTTAATCTTTTAATCCCTTCGAGAGAGCAGCCCCGAGGAAGGTGATACTTATGTAATTACTCACGCGTCTGTATGCAAAGATTTCTTCTTGTTGCTGTTACAAACACGCATCAATATAATGTTGTTTTATTCTAGTTTGCGCTTGCTAGGTTTAAAAACGCAAGCACTGAGAGAATAATCAGCCGAATACAGAATATCTCGATGTTTCGGACGAGGATGCCGTACCTTTTTTCGCGGACCTCTACAAACGGACTAATCTATTCAATCCATACAAACACACTGATTCGTCTACCGATAAATGGTGTTTTCATAGTTTGGTAACTTCGCTCTCCAATCAACACCGAAACTCTTTCTTTTGCAAACGTTTGCAATAATTTCGGTCCAGATTATCCTCTGAGAAGACAGAAGCCAGTTGCACGCTTTTTCTTTTCACGTGATAATATGAAATTTCCAGACCTGCGACACCGATTCTGTGCCAGTATGAGCTCAGTATTTCTTCGTATGCTCCGGAAGTACTATCTTTCCCAGATAGTGCTTACGCAGCTAATTGATAAAAGGACATTAAAGCGTCACTGCAATTGTACGATAGAGCAGTGTCGACTGTCGAGTAGAACATACAAACATGGGCATGTACCGTACATGCCACTAAATTTTGTCACAATTATTTCTTGTTAATACACCGGCTTTTGGGTTTCCGTTCCGGCATAAATCTCCGTAAAGTCATCAACGACCACTGTACCTCCATGTCTGCAGATCTGCACGTTTCCGCTTCAGTGTGTACATAAGGCTGCAGTATATCGCAGAGTCCTTCCTACGATTAGTAAAAGAAACCGAAAGGTCATCCATGCGCACACGAATGGATCCTAGACCCACCCACAGACCGACGTTCTGGCCGTTGATAGCAACAGTCTATCTTTGAGCAGAGTTTACCGACACATGACTGTCTTGGTTGCGCCAATGGTTACGACACTGCGTTTAGAACCTGGCCTATATGTATGTCTGCATAGACAAGAACTATAATACCGCTTTCTGACTAAAAGGGTTGCAGTACACATCAGTCGCTGTAAGAAGATGAATGTTTCTCAACCAGTTTTACTCGAAATTCATTCCAGATGCTTCGATCCATTTCGCACTTTAGTTACCATTTACGACCTTTTCTGAGCCAATTCGTTTGGCGCAAATGTAATCCGTAACCAGGCTGTAATTCAAAACGAAGCTCGATTCAGATCATATTCTTTCGTTGACGTTACGTGGGGGAGTTAAGAGCAAGCGATGTTCAGGTGTGACGCAACTCCCGATACTGTCGGATCCACTGTTACTAAACACATTGTTCGATGATTTTCGCGTCAAGAAACTCATCTCACAGTTCTTGATCCGCAGGAAGTGCTTTCAGAGGCAGATAAATCACCCCGATCGCGTAACTGCTGATCGATAAATGTCTTCTGGCCTCGAGAATTGAGACACATTGAAAGCGTGAAGGCATGATCCACCGCACCAGATCGAGGTGCTAGGTGGTAGAGGGTTGGTAGACGCTTACAAAGGTGCACGGGTAATGCATGGGTATAATGCGAATCCCACGGAGCATCCATGGAATTTGCCAGAATGGCCGATACATGATGCCATTGTGGCAGTTGTGGCGAATACCTACAGCAGAAGCCACCTTCCTCAAAACGGCAATTGGACACGCTAGGGACAAATGAAACCGAGTGGGAGTGCGGCCTTTGTGTACGAAAACGAAATAGAAGTTCGAAAACAATTACTAGCTGCACCCTGTCTCCGCGCAGTGGCGCGCACTATACTTTTTGGCAACGATGCAGGTGTACCAATGGAAAGACCACAGAACCAGGCATGATCCATAGTGAACTGTTCTTTCCGAGTAAGACGTACCTTTGTCCACTGTTAGGTGAGCTAATAGAATCACTCTACGCTTTACTTTGTGATCTGGTCACTGTTTACGCGCAGCCATGTTGTACGTGTGCAAACGAAGAGCAAGTCAATGAGAAGAAAAGCCACTAAAGACGCCAGACGATCTTAAGGCCAGATGATTAAAAGCCCACAAAGTCTTCCTCCACGTTTCGTACCGCATGAATGCGGCAATGCAGATTCTCGGATGATTATTTTCCCCGCAGGGTTATAAGCTTCACATTTTAAGCCGAGACAGCTAATGGTGCTTTTAAGTTACTTCATAGCACATCCAACTAGTCCCTGGATCGGGAGCGGCAACAAAACTCCCTCAATAAAATGTTTGCGGAAATATCTGCGGGTCGTTTATCTGGCTTATCTAGCGACTATGGAAAATACTTACCTAGAGCACTCAGGTCTTCACATGAATGACGTCTTCGCTACCGGCGTTTTGCTGCAGCTATGCTTACCGGCCTTGTAGCGGGACTGCTTCCTTTAGTTGGTCGAAGATTCCATTAAATTGTAGCGTTCCGATTCGAACGTTGCTGTGGTTCGCCTTTTGCGTGCTTTACCCGAAACAAGCGCTGTTCGGTCATTTTGTTGCTTGATTTAACGATTCCGAAGTCGGGGAAGTGTTCCTTCGTAACGTTTCGACAGTCATAGAAGATGGTGATTTCAAACATGAACAGCAGCGAGAGAAATTCATCGTCATTCAACGAGCCGCCGGCTTTCTATCTGGAAGAACATGCCGCACTCCGAGTGGTCACGGCGTTCCTGCTGTCTATCAGCGCACTTGAGGGATCGTTTGGGAATGTGTTGGTATGTTTACGTGGTGATGGCAGTCAGTGACATACAACAACTGTTAATGGTTCGGGACGGTTTGCAATTTGCTGCACCGCATTACAAAAATCGTTCTTACGGAGAGATAAGCTGCACCAATCATCACGTACAATTGGCTGAAATACTATGGTGATATAAAAATAAGCGTGAACAATAATAATATCTTGCATTCGATTGTTGACACAACTCTTACTATTCCTAATGCCTGTGTTTTTTTGGCTGCAAAAAAAAGAAACCCTTTCCGTACCTTAGTTCGCAACAGTCTGCGGTCCCATTCCTGCTAAGCAATCGAAACTGGTTCCGACTGCCCAATATTCTGTCTGTTTGTTTCAACGTTTCATTTTGGCTGGTAGGTTAGTCGGATAATACAACTCACAGACTTGCTTCGTTATAGGTCATCGTCGTCATCCTGAAAATAAAGGTACTCGCAATCACACTAATAACTACTGAGCTCATTGATTTACTTTCTCAACAATGCCCTGTCCACATAGACATTGCGCACATGTGGAAACTATTTTGTGCTGAATTTGGCACTCGCCGACCTCATCGTGACCTTTCTCATTGATCCTTTCAACGCAGTGGGTACGTACTACACTGCTTACTATGTACTTGGTTTTACATCTATTTTGCATTAGCGATATTGCATTAGCTCGAAGTAGTCTTGATGTTAAAGAAGAACCACTTGCTTTCGGTTTTCTCTGTCAAGGCATTAATTAGTATGGGCGTGATGGGAAGTATATTATGTGATCGGATAATCTACTGTATTGTACTTCACATCATGGTATGGGGATGTAGGTAGATTGGGAATGCCCCCTTGTCACGTGTGTAAGGGGTTTCGAAAATGCTAAATGCTAGTCTATAATTTGTTTCGTAATTAACTGCAAAAAAGAAGCCACCACAACGAAACGTTGCCACCATGACTGGCGGTGTGGGAAGACAATTTAACTCTAAGACGGTTCGTATGACTGTTTTCACTCTTTCGTTAACGCCGGAGTATGTTGATTCTCTCTGAGTATTCCCGAAATGCATGCTTTTATTTTCTTTCTAACAGTCACTTTAACGATTTTGCAGGCGCAGTAGCAGGACGCGCGGCCTTGATGCACAATTCGCCGCTATGCACATGGATCTCTGCCTTTTGCGCGCCGGCCTGTATGCAGTCCATGTGGAACATGATGGCCATTAGTTTAAACAGGTCCGCGGCCGCACATTGCAACACTTTTCCACGTGTACCGCTAACCTAAGGGCACTTTTAGATATGTCCTCATTTGCCATCCCGGGATATACCCCCGCATCTTCACCAAAACCAACACGATTCTCATGTGCGCTAGCGTGTGGATTTTCTGCCATTTGTTGCATCTTCCCAACCATGTTGGTAAGTGTTTCACCAGAAACATAGACTTGTACTCAAACTTTGTTCAAAGTTTTTTGACCGTGCTAAAACAGGCTGGGGCGACAGTCATTTCACACCGGATTATTACCTCTGCACATTCGATGTGTAAGAACTTCCATTGATCTCCATGAAAACAAACCGAGTATTCAAACTTTAATGTGTGTATAGGGACCTCCATTCCTATGCAATATTTTACAGTAAGCATCTGCCTAAAATTCCACTTCCCTTGTCACGCATGTAACGGTCGACCTGCTTGTTTTCAGTAATCACCGGCGTTGTCATCCCATTGATGGGCGTTTTAGTCGGCTACGCCGGCATCTACCGGAAAGTCCGCTCCATCCGCGCACAGATGAAGCTGTACAGAAGCAGAAACGCGCATGTCTCGGGTAATAGAAGGCGAAATGAATCGCGGCCCAAATCGGATGTCAGCCAGGACGACATTAAACTCGCGAAGACGTTGTTCCAAGCCTTTGCCGTGTTCCTGTGCAGCTGGTAACCTACATGTTACTTTCTGTGGGCGCGTCTGTAATCTGTTATTTATCCAGGGCGCTTGTTGTGGTGCTGGTGCTGGCACATAACCCGCAGACCGTACCGGGTTGGCTGTACGTGGTGGCGATCATCATGGCGCATGGGAATTCCGCCGTGAACCCGGTGATCTACGGACTGAGCAATGATAAGTTTCGGGAAGGGTATAAGGTGATTCTGGGGATGCGCTCCAAGACGGTACAACCAGCGTCGAACACAAACACAAAGTCGATGGAACTGACGGAATCGAAACGCTATCTTTCGTCGAGACAACAGGGATCTGTACTGTCAGCGAGCACTGCGAAGACTACATGAACCTTGCTCCTTATGACCAGTTTAACTTAGAAGCACAATATAGGACAGTGGCTTAAGAGCGTTACAGTTGCACGGAAATCTATTTATACGCAGGTATAATTGGTAGCATGTATTACAGAATACACACTTGTTTGACATATTTCATACTTTCTGCACATGTTCATTTCGTTTCCGTTCTGCTTTGATTTTTTTTTGTTCGGTTATGCTCGTTGTGGATAACCGAATACTTCGTGCACTCTTTTTTACTGTTTAAGTTGTTGCGGCACAGTGTTTGCTAACAGTCACGTCGAAGCAAAAGTGATATAAAGATTGAAAAATACCTGCTCGTTGTATGTATGAGATTCCGTGTTCCTGTACGTTGCGCCCAGTTGTGCAGGCAAGCTAAACAGGTGGCCGCTACGTTAACGTTGGTTACGTATTTTGTGGCGTAACGAGATCACAGAGTCTGACATAGACTGCCACTGTAAATCTCAAAGAGTAGATGATGAGTTCCAAAAAACGTTGAAAACACCACGACACTCACATCGAAGTAAAAGCAATAGATATCTAGCATGAAAAATAGTTGCGCGTTGTATGTACGTATGAGTGTATCATGTGCGTGTAAAATGTTTACGTGCCGATATGTGTGGTTGTTTCCAAAAGTGAAAATGAATGAACATCTAAACAAAATTTGTTTCATGCAAGTATATACTCGTACAAATCGTTAATACAGTCTGTGGTGCGGAAATTTAGTTATACATGCACATAGAAAATTTAGGGTAATTAAAAAATAAAAGTCTTTGGTAAAGATAGCAGGGATTGTTCAGTAAACAGAATACGATAAGCTGCATGCTGATCTCCTCCGATGCGTACCGATGTTGACGGAAGCAAAGCAATGGAAGAAGCTTTTTGTTTTTGCTCTCGCGCGCCCGTCTTGAATACTGTAGGCTAAGCCTACAGGACGCTTTTTAACAGTATTCAGGTTCTAACCTCGGAGTACCGACCAGCGGTCATCTCTGCATCGGTTTCACGAAAACAAAATTTCCGCATAACGGCAAATCGGATTGACTCGGTTTGACAGGAACAGCGGGTTTTGCTTCGCCTAGCTTTTGCAAGAACCATTACAGAAAAATAACAATTGTGATCTGTGAGTAGCCGGCAGGTCGCGGTTAAATACTATCATAATGCTGTACTACATTACTGGAGAAATTGCGAGCGTGGAAACTTACAAAAGCAAGCCTGCCCCAGAGTTTGGCCGAGAAGCACGCTGATAGTGACCGATTCTGCGAACGGTAACAATTTACAACTGAATCCGATGCGCGCCCGTGTAAGTCTGCGCTTGTCGTCCATGTAGAACTAACGGGAACAGTTATGAATTCGTGATCAGAGCGACGATGTGTGTACAGTGAACGCGATGTTATCGGATGTTTTACTTTACGCGCTGTTGCGTTAGAACGATTTTTTTAATGTTGCAGAGTTGGATCTTAGCCACCGTCTGGACAATAATGCTACAAAGCCACTCATTTTAATCGTGCGCCATCATAAGAACAATAACATCATGTTTGTGCAATTTAGCTCGTTTTAGTTTCTAGCTCTCCGTAAAACCGCACAAGCAGGTATGTGGTTAAAGTCCGGGTAGGTCCGCTCTCGCACTTCAGTATCAGCCCTTTGGCCTTGGCTTTGGCTTCCAGTTCGGGGCGATAATGGGGCTTCTATCTGCAGAAACATCGTGTTATACGCAGATTGAGATAATAATTATTCTATCGCTATGTACAGCTGTATGCTAGCACGTGAAAACTCACTGAGTTTGTAATTCTGATGAGTTCCATTTAGAGTTGTTTCGTTAAATCGTGTGGTAACGGTGGTTGCATTGGTGACAAAATGGGTGTCAGGAGCAAGGGATTCTTGTTCAGATGCATGAAGATCTGCTGCAGTTTCTTCGAGTGGTACCTGGTATGCCTAAAAGATACAGGCAACGCCAGTTAGTTCAGCTATACTGAAAGATTGTACTACAGACTGCTGCCGCTTACCATGACGTCAATTGTCCAGCTGATGAAAAACAAGAGTACCACCGCCGTTTTCATCTTCACGGGATAATAGATAAGCAGAGGTTTGTTATACAACAAGTGATCCTTGCAGTAAGAACAGAATGGAGAGTGAACTGTGAAAAGCTTGTTGTTATGGCATATGTCAGTCGTGTTTATATATCAAGAATTTCTACATACAGTTTAAAAACTGAAGTGTTTCGTGATGTGCTGTCATAAGTGTGTAGCTTGATTCATCAGCTTTTTTATGGTAATGCAGTCAGCACTGCTTAGAGCTAGTTTCGGGAAGCCAGTACTCTTGTCAGTCAGTGCTTGGGCTGTTGTACGGTATCTGCATAAACTAATAAGCTGCATCATGCCTTTCGTGTCAGAAGCGTACTTCCCTTGGACTAAGGGCGCTCAGCAGTAGTTAGAACACTTCATGCGAAGGTCACCTCAAGAGCAGGTCCCGCCGCTAGGCACTAGTACACACATCTAAGATTATCGGAATTTTACACTCAGTACTCCAGGAATTTGACGTGACATTTTGTCGGCGTCAGTCCAAAGTCAGTGTAACACGCAGATTTCCCTTGTTTTCAGTACAGTATGACTGTGCATATGTACGGGTATGTGCTAGCGACACTTGGACGTCGATCCTCAATTAATACGCATACAGAAATCTGAACAGCAGTGGCCATAGTGTAAGTTTGATATTAATCACTTGTGTTTCTCCCGCTTAAAATGAACCTGGGGTTAACGAACGTTAATCACACTACCACAGCTTTCGACGGAACAGTCGGTTACAGTCCTCAACGGGACTCGCCATGCTAACAAGCGCAGTAGGTCTTTAGAGAAAGGAACGCAGTTGCGGATCTGATCACGTGTACGCGTGACGTCCTTATTTGTGTTTAAATCGATCGTGTTTACAGATAACCGATCGCGAGGAGGAGTGATCACTGTCTGGTTGACCAGAATCGGCCTAGCAGGAGATAAGAACAGATAAAATAGTGTCAGAAGGGTACTGCTCGTTGAGTAAAAGCACGTTCAGCAGATTATCAGGTGGCCAGCAGTTTTTACACAACTTTCTGCGATTTTTGGTTAAATTATTGGCAAAAGCCGCAGTATAACGCAATGAGACTATTAAAAAGTGAAAAGGTTGAAAAGTACTTTCTGTGAAGGTCATTTCAATAGCAGCTCGTGCCACTGGGTACTGGTACAAAAATCCAGTATTACCATAACAGTGTACCTATTGTTAGTATCTCAGTAATGGAATGTGTTGTCCAAAGCTATTGTGAAACGCGTATTTTCATTATTTTTAGTAACAAGAAATAACGCCTTATAGACCGAACTCGCTCGAACTCTGCTTAATACATCATATTACAGTATTATTATGTTATGTTATATACAAACAACGAGCCGTTATGCTACGGTGAAATTTCAACAAATTTCGACATACACCGCAGTTGTACCCGTGACCAGAGTTTCCTTCTTTCTTTAATGCAGCGTGGTATAACTTTGATCTGGTAGCGTTGTAGAAGTAAGCCAATGCAAACAACACTTATCATTATAATGTTTTTTCCGAATCTTACGTTTCCTTGATGTTGCAGTACAGCATGTTGAAATTCTTAGACATTTCATTTGACATTTTACGGCAGTGTAACGGCTCGTTATTTCAACTTTTACAGCTTCAGGTCAGGTTATAACTGGCCATGCATGCCGATTTGTTTGGCCTCTTTGTCGGAGGGGTAAGGATAGCGGTTAACTTTGACAAGCAATAACTTTACATCAGCACCAGGTTAGGCCATTTAAAAAGCCGATGCCGACGAAAAACTGGGTCTGGAAAACTTTTTGATGGACGGATATTGGTTGGGCTGTAAGACGAAGTATTCGAAAATTCGTATTACTGAGAGAAAAATGTTTAAAAGTCAAATGAATGCTTTAAACTGTGGTGTTGCTGTTGTTTAAACTGTAGTTTTGAATGCTTTAAACTGTAGTGTATACAATAATTATGATTAAAAATCGAAAACAATATCCTTGTGTGAGGGATATTCCAATTCCAGTAACGTCACTTCCATTTGCGTCGCCACCTGAAGAATAACTGGCAGGACAATCCCCATTCCAGTAACTGCCGGGGCCGTTTTCCAGGTTTTCTGGATTTGTCCAGCACAAAAGAAGAATTTTTGCAGTAATAACTCTTTAGGGACAGTCAAATGGAGAAGAAAAATCGGGAGTCGTATGAGCTGTTCTCGAGATCTCACGGTTGACAAATTGGCTTTTTGATGTCATTAAGAGACCTCGCTTCGCGTTAGCAACTTGATGTCTAGCTAATACTAGTAGTTATTGCATTTACACATGTAACGTGTTGGCCGAGGCACGGGTCACTTATCGTACGGATAAGTATTTTTCGCCATCCATATTTACTTTCATCTGTTAATATCTATTGATATTTATCTTTATTTGTTCGCTTTGCTGAGATCCTCAGTGAAAATGTTCTTATTCCTGGAAAAACCTGTAACTGGAACCACTTGATTCTGTTCTAATAAAGCACAAGCTGCGCGGTTAGAGTTTCGTTTTGATTGAATTAAGGTAGTGCCGCAGCACAGCTAAAAACGGCATGAACTGGGATAAACTAACAATATGATGCCAAATGCATTATAATGTAAGTGCCGCTGTGTCGATAGCAGAACATAAGGCGATTAATTGGTATTTTGAGTACTTCATGCTTGAGATTTTGTGTATGCGCGGTCTAAATAGAAAAAACGGGATACTTATCGAGCTGCCCTTGGTCGTCACAGGACCGATACACATTGGTGCGAAACGAGTTGTGCGTGCAATATACGGCTGTTGTACAATCCCTAGGAAAATTTTGAACACAAACTCGTGTACCAAAATTTCGTTGTGAACCGAATCTTTTGAAACTAGCACAACAAATACAGATATACACGAAGGCGACTGTAAACAAAATCAGCTTTCAATTCTTTTTAAAATTTTGAAATGGCTTTCAAACTCTTTGGCATTTATTTAAACTGAAAGTAGTTCTGGTAGGCTGGTTATGGTTCACAATCGTCCTCATGTATATCTTTATTTTTTGTGCAAGCTTCATGCATAGAGGAATTGACTTATGACGAGAATTTTGGTACGAGTTTGTTTTTTGTTTTTAAACTTTTTCAATGGACAGCCCAACAGCAAACCAGCCATGCCCAAAGCCTCCGTTGCCACGGAAAAAGCTGCCGTCATTTTGCGCATTAACGATAAGATTAAACTGATCGGTGATCCTCCACGCGGTCGGGAACGAATGCGATTACAGTACCGTTACTGGATTTTGTGGGATTTACCTTGTTCTTTTTGTACTGTTTGTTAGCTGCATCAAAAGCATGTTTTCATGACGCTTAGTTCTATGGGGTTGGAATCGTGAATTATAACTTCGCTGTTATGTTTAAATGTTCATGTGTAACTTCCAATAAAATTACGCTCGGCATCGATACGAAGGTCTGCGAAACAGAGGAAAAATACGAACGAGTGGTTTAAAAAACCAGAATCATGCAGAAATCTAAGACTGAATAATACAGTGGAGTCTCCATGTATATACACTTCCAAATAATATACACGTTCCATAATGTATACGATTTTTTTTAACCGA
>JAQGAU010004632.1:0-11318 GCA_034698045.1 Paramacrobiotus richtersi | reverse complement strand
GGGGGGGGGTTGAGTTTAATCACTTATTTCTGTACTATATAAGCGTACGGTTTATTATCCCGTGTAAGTCACCGCTTTTCGTCACCGTGTTTCAAGTCCCATTACGAAGTTCTGCCTCTTTTATCGTAACGAAAAAATAGTGAACAGTAAGTTATTTTATCGACAGTAACACATCACCTGAAATAGCATACCAAACTACTGTACGCTACTGCTACATTTGCTGATTCCTGGTAATAATTATAAATTTTTGAAGTCACTAACAGTTAAGGTGAAAAAATACCCAGTGGCTACCGTTTTGGATGGTTCGCCCACATATTTTTGATATGAAATCGCAAATGTGCAGCGTTACCGCATACTGTTCACATGATAGGCACAGGATTGTTATGCCCTGTGACCAGGTCCTTGTTTACCTGCAGCGCGCGCGCAGCCCACAACACCTGCGTAAACGAAGAGCAAGTAAATAAGAAGAAAAATCTCAATAAATTCAGCCGTACATCATAAGCATGGTTTGGAAGAGCTATAAAATGTGTAAAACCTAAGGAAAGGTTACTGCACAAGCTCTAATTGTCACGGGTTGCTCGCTCTAAACTGGCGATTTGTTTAAATTTAATTTAAAAATCTGTTATCTGGCTGGTTTTGAAAGTTGCACCAGTCCATCATTCACTCATTCCTATCAGAATCACTTGATCATTAACGTCTGCGTCTTTCCGTTCAGGAGCAGTGCAAAAAAATGGAAAGAAGTATCGAAAAAAAAGTTGTCCCAACCCAAACCAGTATACTTTGCGACGGATTAGGCTGAATCAGTCCCATGTCCCGAACTGGAATTTTTGAAAGCGTATCCTGTAGCGTTCTATCAAAATCAAATTGCGACATAAGAGTAAAATTCACTAGAGTTGCATCCATTTTTTTGTACTCTCCGCGGGTGTCGGAAAAATTGCACTGCTGTAGACTGTTTAGCACACACCTACGCTTCAATCTGAGTCCCGCCAGCAGCGCCCGTAGTCTGCGCTATTTTCCACGCCAGCTCCGCCCGTTCACATCCCGTGAGCCTCCGCCAACCCGCCAGGCCAAATGGCGTGATATATTTTCACACCAGCCCGCCCCCCCCCTCGCGCCGCCACTGCATATGAAGGAAGGTTAGTAAATCGTAGAAGCTGATGTTGTAGCGGGGAACCTAGACGCCGCATTTTTACTGCTGAAGGTTATTATCGGTCAGAGATAGGCGCAGTTACCTTTCGCAATCATTATTTTGATAACCACAGACACTGCAATACCTGTCAGTTAGCGCCCCGTTATGACAAGTGAGCCACTGTACTACGGCAAATTAAACAATACGGTGCTTGGCACGTGTTATGCCAATAGCCAGGTGTTTTCCTGATACGATGTCCAGGCCTACTGCCAGCTAGAACTGCCTCCGAAGTGGTCGTAAGAGCTGCTCTTAGAGCCAGCTCATTGCCAGTTCTGGCTGCTGATTGTTGTCGACGGTAAGGCCGCAGCGGCAGTGGTAGTGGCGACTGCTGCTGCTGCACGGTCGATGAATCAATTATGGTAAAGAATGATGGTACACCACCGAAAGACGCGCAAACAAACAAAGAAAAAAGAAAAAAAATGAATTCTTTGCAACACATCATTTACAGCTATTTTAAGAGAAAAGGCGGCGATTAAACTTGTTAAACATGATCACGGAACTCAATCGCGTAAACTGGAAGTCAGTTGCATGGAAAATTGCGCAAGGTTTTTTTTTGAATAAACGCTTGATATCCGGTTTTTAAACATACCTCATCTGGCTTTTCAGACATTGATGGATAACATCCCATGTTGCACGAAAACGCAGAAAAGTCACCTGTAATTACTTACCGTATTGTGACCGTTACTGTGCCAAAGAAAACAGAAAGTCATAACTTTTGACATGACTGGATGGCTGTATGCACTATTTATGCTGCACCAATCTCATGCTGCAAGAAAATCAGTTAATTTTAACGGTTGATGCTGTACTGACGACCACAAGTCCATAACTACTTTCACGCGCTTTCCCGTGAATGCCGTCGCTTTATACAGCTTATCTCACGTTAACGACCATTTGACGAGCTACTCGTAAAAGCTGTTGGTGTGAAACGGTGGCTAATTCCGCATGAACTGGTGACCCGGTTAGTGTGAGACGATGTTCGTTACCACTGACTATGTCAGGTGAGACGGTGGAAGGTGGCTGTAGTTCCTTAACTTGCCTATTTAGCTCCGACCGAATCCGTTATCCTTGTTGTCAACAGACGAATCCACCAGACAAGACAAACTGAAGGTTTAGTTCCAGCATTTCGATACACCAAGGCAAGAATAAAAAATGTTCAATCGACGAATGTTACAAGCCCGAGCGTCAATCGTCATATTCATCGGAAAATGATTTCTGTCATGTCACTAGTTTATGTACTAATGATCATTTTATATGCGAATTAAAAGTGCAAAATAAGTAACCGTATTCGAAATCACGTAGTAATTTGGCCTCTGCGAATTTCGGATTTATATGACATAAATTATGTCTCACTTTATATGCCAACGTATAGCGATACTATAACTTGAAGTACAAAGTACCATAATGATGTACTCTATCCTCTTTCTGTTAAACCCGTTAATGGCTTGGATATATCCGAGTAATGTTTTACACAAGCTCTCCAATAGCCGTCACCACCCAGAAAAGATTGTACTTGTTTTAGGGTTGTCGGGCGGGCCATTTTTTAATACACTAGTTTTTCTACGGGATTTGGGTAACGACCACTTTCATTAACTACATGACCCAACACTTTACTTTGTTTTTAAAAAAGCACGTTTGTTTAAATCGAGTGTAAGGCCAGCATTGGATATGCGTTCAAACACTTCGGATACGCGATATAATGTTTCACTAAAGATTTTTGCCAAATATTAGAATGTCATCCGCATAACTGATACATGTCTTCCATTTTTGGTCGCTGGAACAACATCGATTAAACGTTGGAATGTAGCAGGGGAATTACATCGGCCTTGTGCAGTTCTTTTGTATTCAGCCAAACCCAAATTAGTTACAAAAGCACTTTTTTCTCTACTACCTTTCTACAAGGGGATTTGCCAGAAAGCCCCAGCTAAGAAACATTACAATACGCTCTTTGACAAGGCGGCGTAAGTCAACTGCCGCATCTATGATGTCAAGGATGCCGTTGTCTGTAAAAGCATAGGGCGTCACTGCTACTCTCGCTAGATAGTCTTTGTTTTTATTCTGATTAATGACTGATGACGCGCTAGTCTGCATTCCAGAGATCAGGAGATGTAGCGCGACCCTACAGGGACTTGAGCATGCTGTCTCCGTATTTCGAACGTTTTATCCCCTTTACAACCATCATTATTATATCCACTTCCGCCATGACCATCTCAGTCGTTATCTGGGCTCACTGTGTCGGCGGTGTCCATGTTTGATAACCGAGGTGTTTTGAACGTAGCAGTATTCTGACGCTGTCCTTCGCCGGAACTGTTCCCAGAACTTTTTCGAGCAGATATTCGGGGAGAGAATAAATGAGGTCTATTTTACAACTTCATATCGGCACCATTTACAAGTGTATCGACTTTGCTTACCAATTCACAAACTTTAAGCCATAATTCCGCGAATTCCAATCTTCCGCTATTATGCGCCAGTCGCAGGCGAACGATGTTATAACCGGAGGCGCGGTATAGCGGACGAACTAAGCAACGGTACCAGCAGAAGGTAGTATCATCTGAAATCCATATATCAGATGTTCGCTAGGTTCTGCTAGCAGTATCAAGCTCATATGCTGGATAACGTCTTGTTTCAGCCTGAGGGATCATGTCAAACAGGCCGTCGTCAACCTCCATGGAATGGAAGTCCACTCGCCATCCAGGGTGACTGTTAAGCGCGTGCGGCTGAAGCGCACAGTCTGCCAGCTCGTCAGCAAGAGTTTCTGTAACTCTGCATCGGCATGGAAACCAAGCTGTACAAAGCTATTAGTCTTTCCGGCAAACGGGATCTAGCCGTTGTGGAGTCGCCATATCCAAACTTCATGTATAATATCTGCAGCGACCAGTACCTAGAGTAACCTCAGAACTGGGCATGTGTGGGACAAACCCTTAGTGTCACCATGGATGTCAATGCGAGAACATTTCAGACTGAAATTAAAAGACCGATGATCCACGCAGGTAACTATGCCACTGAACAGATACTGGAGCAGCTAATCAAACAGATTCCAAAACTGAGCAACGTCCAAGGAGGATGATACTACGAAGCCTGTCTTTTTAATTAGGATTCAACAGTGGGCCATGATCAGTATGTCGCTAGCTGTCAAGCCTTGAAACTGAGCCTTCCACAAACATTCCGGTTTATTGGAAAGAAATTAACGAACTCTTTCGAAATCACTCGTCTTCTGGGAGAGTTTTGTTTGCTGCATGCAGTGTTTCTTAACGTGAAGACCGGCGCAAAAAGAATTAAAAATATGATATCGACGAATAACTTGCTGCTAACTGCCGGCAGAGCTTCGGTAATACTAAAAGTTATACGAAAAAGCGCTTACTCAAAACGACAATTACGAACGGAATCCATGAAGCCGCATCCTTGGGTAAAACATATAACATAACATAAAAACATATAAAATAACACAACATAACATAAAACAGCTCAAGCGTCACTTTGCAAAACAATTCTTCCCATCCAAACAGCATTTCATTTCATTACCCAAACCAAACCAGCTTCAGCCAGCTCCCGTGAATTAAGCATTCGGTTTGGCGCAAGCCATTTATCGAACGCGACTAACCGCGAGCTGTTCCATCCATGCTTTCCACCCAAATTTGAAGATGTTTCCTGTGTCGATCAACCTACGCAGCCAAGATCAAGTTACTTCTTGGGTTCGTCGTGGTAATTCTGGCTAGCTATTTTTATGGCGCCTCGCACACGCTACCAGCCTTCCAACACGAGATGCTCAAGCACTCAGTGATACTACAGCTCAGCCGTTGGCTTGATGTGATGCGAGTAACGACAACCAGCCCTACCTTTTCGGTAACAGGCACCAGGCGTGCCTCTGATAAAGAGCTCAGCCACTCCTGCAACCCAAACAGTCCTCATTTGTAGGATCCTGGCGGGATAAAAACAAATGCAAATTCGCTTATTTGTTGCTAAATACACTTATTTGCTGCTAAGAGTACCGAAGGATTTTTTTGAAGGCACTAACGAACATGTATCCAAGGAATATATCACAAAAACGTGTCTGTCATACTAATATTGCGCAATTTGTACAAGCAAGGCCGTGCTATGAGAGATATTATGTTAAAATTACCATATTTAGTTCTTTTTAAGAACTTTTGTGACGTTAATCTCGAACAAGTCCCATTCGCTTTTATGGCATTACTTCAACTAGCAAATTTAGTCTTAAAAATAACTGACTCTACATTTCTAACATTTCTACGACATTTCTGATGTGCGCAGGTTATTCAGCAACTTCCACCTCACGCCGCCACATTTGCGTATACCGGGCTGGTGCCACTGCATGAACGCATTCACGAATTCTACGCGCGATGAACGCAAGTCCCAGGAACGTTTTAGTAACACAGAGAGTATGTCCTAGTAGATGAACACGGCGTTGATGTCTGAAGGCACGACCGCACCAACCGACGAACGGTTTCGACGACTCTGTATCAGACTGGTTGGAGCCCACCGCCAGTTATACCCGGTCATGGATTTGCCACTGTTTGTGTCGAAAAACCTTGGAAGCAGGACCTTAGCCGTACAGCACGGAATGAAACTGTTTATAAGATGTTTATCAGGCCGTGGTTCTGGAAATTGCACAACGCCTGGCTTGGGTTCTTCGGATTCAGTTGCGCCACAGTATCACAACTGTGTTTTGAAGCTTCGTTCCGACATACCACAAATAAGCGACTGGGAGCCGCTTCGGACACACTGTATTGACAACCTATCTCCTGTCGAACGCAAGAAGTTTGAGTCATGCCCACGAATGTATACAACAAGCTGATGGGTTTAACAGACAAAATTGCAAAGAACTGGACGTTCCTGTTGCGCGTATCGAGTCTGCCCGTACCAAGTCTGATGCCTTAACGGTATCGTATCACTTCGCTGGGTGGCCTTGACCCGATCATATAGTTTTCGCGTGGAGCAACCGTCGTGGTTAACTACAATCTATGGACGGAACCAGGACTGGTAAATGGAGCTCAAGGACTGCGCCTACGCAAGGCGATTATAAGATTGCTAGAGAACGCATTTTTTTGATCGGTCATCCCAATTGCACGAACCAATCCTAAATGCGTTACTTACAACTGTAGTTAAACACTTGCTCGTGACAATGTGCATCAAATTGTGTCAATTCTGTGCGATTGTTTACACGCCGATAACGATTAGATTGACAAAGCTGCGTAAACGGTCACTTATTGCTCGGTGCTGTAAAACTGTCAGTGCCAGCAGGACCAGGCGCAATAATGTCGAAGCAGGACATGAAGCATGCGTTCACACTAGTGCCCGTTTGTCCATTCGACTGGCCATTGGTGGGCTTTAAAGCTGGAGATTTTTATTACTACACTATTGCTCGGCCGGTTCGGTGACTTTCTTCGTTTTCGTTTAATTGTTTTAACTCGTTGCACTTACATTGTTCACATTCGATACTAGCCGAAAAAACCAGCGCGATTTGAGTCACGTTATGCTTCAGTTTATTAAGCAATTTTAATTGTACTTACTGCTTCTCCTAGCTCATTTCTTTGTCTCCAAAACCATTGTTTTTAGCATCTTCCATTCTCTGTTTAGCGGTGGAATCTGGTACAACCATGTTGTCGGGAGTGTTAGGTGGACCTGCAGGATCTAGAGTAGATAAAACCTTTGCGGGGCTGCACTCTTGGTTAGTATGGTTGCATAGTTAATACGTTATCTTCCTCCATCAAATAACATTACGCAACTGCTTTTCAGCTTCATTTTCTGTATAGCCCATTTTTCGCAGCAGCGGTATCATCTCATTGGTGGAACTATCAGTCCATAAGAATAATATATGACCTTTTCAACGCAACTATCAGTCCACCGTGCAACATCCGTAGGCTAACGTATTATGTTTAGGGTCTTGAACCTTCAACGCCGGCGCGTACTTTATGCGAGAATCATTGCATTGATCGCCTTTTGTGACAGTGTTTCCGCTCGAGAGGCGGGCGCTTTGCCAGCATCAGCATACATTTGATAATACAAGTCTATCCACGTTTTGAATTACACCGCTGAACAGAGAACGTCACTTGTATTTTTGGGGCGGGGGAATAATTTTTAATTTTCCTGCTGCTTCTATAAAGAACAGTGCAGCTCCCGGTGCGGTAGGTCAACCAGCACCATGTGGGGTTCTGCCTATCTTATTCTGCATTGTGTCTAGTGCGTGATGGTTCGTCTTATTTAAATCCATTTTGTATTTATTGCGTTTTCTTTCATTTATAAAACAATTATGGTTGTTCAATGGCGGTGCAATCGGAAACTGTAGACCTGGGCTGACACTAGCGAAACTTGTAGTACAGTGGCTAAACGTAGAAACCGCAGCATAGTGGCTAAGTATTAGGTTTCTGATTTCAGATTCGGAATCCCCGTACGTTTTTACGTCGAAGTACCGCGGGGGTTTCTCGATTTTCGAGAAAAAGTTTGGCGCCCCCACTGGTACTTGGAAACAAGGGGCATCTGAATAACTTCTTAGCCTTTTCTTCGTTTTGGTTTTTTTCGTTGGTGCTTCGATGTAGAAAGACGCGGGGAATTGGAATGTGAGGTTAGAAACCTAAACTGATGAACAGCTCAGAAGTTATTGAAATTTCCCCCCGTTCGGCCCCTTTGGAGGCACCAAAATATTTTCTTTCAAAATTCGAAAACTCCCGCGGTACTTCGACGTAGAAAAGCACGGGGATACCGAATCTAAAGTCAGAAACCGAAACGGATGAACGGTTCAGAAGTTATTGAAAATTTATGAGAGCGACCGCCTAGGGAGCTTGCCCACGTAGCTGGCGAAAATTTTTGTCGAAAATCGAAAATTGGACTCGGTAACAAAATGTTAAAAAATGCGAGGATTCCGAATCTGAAGTCAGAAAAAATCTATCTTGTATGCGTCAAAAGTTATTGCAAGGGCAGGTGGGGTCAATGCGCCTCTACAGCCACTACACTACAAGTTACCATGTGCATGCCACTGCACTACGACTTTATGCTTGTGTTATATGTTATAATCCATGAAGTTCCCCGACTTGTATATAACTTCGAAGAATGCTGTACGAATGAGTAAGCGCTGGTACTAACAAAAGGATGATAGGAACAGCCCAGATTCCGATTCCGGGTTCCTTTGTAAGGTAGGTTAATGAGTTTTCCGCGTGGCATTCCAGTAAATAGCTGATTTGCTGATGTATTCCGATTTAATGAAGTCCGAGATAAATTTCCTAGTAATGCCACTTTTGTTTAGAAAAATTGTTGAATTTGGTAGACTAGGCAGCAATGCGACAGTAGCATGGCAAGAACCTGATCTGTTTATATCTTGACATTGGGCAGCACTTTTTTAGCGCTTCCCTTGCCATAGCTCTGCGCACATTCTGCTAACCATAACGCTGCGCGTTGCACAGTTTTCTACTGTTACGCGTGTAACTCAAAACGTGAATGGACTTGTAATGCACACAGCGAAAAAACGCAATTTGATGGGGGGTGTTTGCTCCAGCAACCGTCTTCGTTGCCGAATCGTTGGAAGCCGTAAAGAAAGCGCAATGTGCGCCGAGGAGGCGCAAGCAGACAAGGATGGCATCGACACCTCGACGGTACGGGGCAATACCAGAAGGACTCCTTTTGCTAGGAGATTTGGCGGAAGATACTGGATGCAAATCTCTTCCAGCATTTCGAAGCTAATATCTAGTTTACAGCTTCGTCACACTCAGTAAAGAACATCCTGTGTGATAAACAAAAACATCACAAATATTTTGATATACAGCTGGCGATTGTAGCCTAGATTTGTGCATTTCTGGGAGCAAATGAAAATGACGGTGTCTCCACACTCTTCTATGGCAAAATCGTTCAGGTTGCTGCCGAGATTTTGTGCCTTTGTTCAACTGCGCGTGCATCAACATGCTCGCATGCTGTTCCTTCATCAAAGATTTAAATCAACTAAAGAATGAAATCAAAGAAACTGACTGTTCAACCGATGTGCTTCGAGCTCAGAATGTCATGAAGCTGTCGAAATATAGCTCTGTCTTAGCGGGAAAATTTCTCAATTATCGTGAGTGTTACGCCTTCTGATCCTAAGGACCGATGCGAATTCCTACCCGTGTAAAAAAGTTGAGGCGGTATGGGTTCCCAATTGCGGGTTTCAACCAGTCTGGCATAATTACACAATCGGACAAGATGGTTAAACTATTGAACGGCGGTCTACCTGCATTTGTTGCGACTCGTTAATGAATTTCGATTGCAAGGTACATGAATTCCGAGACCGTAAGTGGATTAAAGTGCGGCCAGCAAGGCACGCTCAACTTGTCCACCTTCGGTCAACATTTGCGGCTGTTGTTGATAAAAGCGATCGTATCTTTACCCAGTCTTAAGTCGGATCCCACTAAAATATTGAACTAAATGGGTGAGTTAAATAGGTAACTGGTGGAACTGGCACCGATTCAGTTGGATCCTATCTTTCGAGCAGTTTCAATACGCCTCACGTTCGCAGAAATTATGCCGTTGTTGGAAATGTTAAGCCGTATACTTCGGTCAACGGTCAAGTATTGCAGGACAACCGTTAACATGCACGTTACACTAGATTCCGCCCAGAGGTAGATTCGGGTTGGCCGAATGCCTTCTGTCAAATTTTCAAAGGAAAACGTGACCGACTTCAGTTGTCCGACAAGGCTGTCTGTGCACCAACAGCTGCCCTACTTCCCACAATCTGATATGTCACGTAGTATTGGGTGTCAGTTTAATCCCGTGGTAAAGGCGCAGTACCGAGCGTTATCGTCATTAGTATGGTCATAATGTGTGTAACGCTTCAGCCCATGGCCCAGCCAGTGATGATGGAACAGCAGCGGCGTATGTGACCTGGAAGGTTGACATAGTGGTGGCGGTCTGGAAAAACGCTGATTGCTCGTTGGAAACCTGCCGTTACCGCAGCCACTTGAGCAGAATGTCGCTGGTTACAACTCCGATTATCGTTACGCGCCTGAAGGTCGTAGTCTGGTCGACTTGATTGACCGTCTTACACTGGTTTTAGATCGTTTCGCTTACGTTACTGATCTTCATCCTTCATATCTCGCGCTAACTATGCGACTTCCGTTGTTAATGAGTTCAACGGTTGCGCAAGTGCTGGCGTCGTCGACGACGACAGACCGATCGAGTTAACCTTCGATAGCTGGAGTGACACCTTTATATGCGCTCTTAACAAACATATCGCGAAACCGTTCGGTAAAATCCTGGGCGGTCACTCGAGCGTGTTAAGCGACCGATTGGTGAAACACCCGTAGGTACCCCAAGCATGGTAGATTGCTTAAAGATCGAACAATATCTTGCATTATTGAAACGCGTGTCCGTGCATGTTTATTGAAACACAAGTGTTTATGCCATTTACAAAAATCCTCTGGCACTCACAAACAACTACTAGTATACGAAACTCTGCAGCTCATATGCTTGTGACCGGCAAATCCGTCCGGCAGACACTTTTGCCTGTGCCCCGGCAAAACCGTTTGGAGGATAAAAATTCCGTCCGGAGGATAAAATTCCGTCCGGCGAAAATTTTGTCTACCCAAAGTTTTTTTCTCCCCTGAAATTTTGCATGCAATATAGAGACAGTCTATAAGACATCCGGATACTTTTGCCCGACCCCTGGAAACAGTGAGTGATAGCCTACACTTTCGCCGGCAATTAGTAAGCAGTTGCTTACAGGCGGACACTTCTGCCTGTGCCCAGTAAGTGATTTTGTTTCTTCAGTAGGTTCCGTCAGAAGTGTCCTGTTGACACTGATTACTTACGCGGCTCCGGCAAAAGTGCCCGGATAACGTAACGTACAGCCTATCTCCCTAGTGCGGACGACATATCGAGAAAAAAATTGTGGATGGACAAAATTTTTACGCCGGACGGTGGTTCTGCCTTCCGGACGCTTTTGCCGGTTTACAGGCAAAAGTGTCCGCCGGACGGTTTTGCCGGCCACACACGCTCAACCAATTTTTGTGCTGGTTCTTCCACCGTGCTGTTCACTTGTTCGCGGCTGCCGGAGCTCGTAAACTTAGTCGATCTTAAGCGCTCATGCCTTGTTGACTGCCAAATGTGGTTCTCGTCCGGTATTCCTACATTGACAATCTGCGTGTTCTTTTGC
>JAQGAU010004631.1:0-11320 GCA_034698045.1 Paramacrobiotus richtersi | reverse complement strand
CGAGCAGACATTCGCGTACTTTAGAAATGGTTTGGTAGCCGGCGATCTGTTTTGCTTCGTGGATTGTTTTTAAATGTGTTTCTAGAAAAACGGCTATGTCGTAACTGTTAATAAACTCAGTGAGTTCCGATTCATGCATATTAAACGCTCTTTTCAGTGCATGACATGACGCTCATGCATGACAAATAGAAAATGTTTACATTTTTTTAAATGAATTTTTTCACAATTTTGTCTCCAGGTTTATGCAGAAATTGTTGTACGTAAATACATTCTATAGGAATTTCTGGATATGAAATTTTCGTATCATTACGTAATAAAGTTTACATAAAAAATTCGAAAATTTTACATTTTTAGAGTTGAATTTTGTTTCGTATGGAAAATTGGTCCCCATTAAGAAGGCGTTCAGAGAGCTATTCAGAATACATCCTTGTAAATCCCTTCGTTGCATAATTAAAAAAGTGGGCGTTGATGAGGCCTATCGAGCGCAATCGCCCCGGTTTTAAGCGGGAATTGATGTCAGTTGCATTGAGTGATGCGGGACAATTGCAGGCGCTGATCCGTCCCTTCCGTGAGCACCACATTGACCCCACATCCATCACACGCCACGACTTCATCGAGACCAACGGCGACAACTTTGCCGCGTCGCTGCCCGTGCTGGCCTTCATGGCCTACCGCCTGACGACGCAGTCGGAGGCGCAGATTGTCGAGGATTACCCGTATTATTGCTACTTTTACTGGCTGGTCCTCTTCGTCTCCGTTACCAACCAGGTGGGCAATTTAGGGAACATTAAATTAATTGTACCTTTTTTATTTATTTAATTTTTATAATTTGTAGCCACTTGCTGCTTTTTTTGTGATTTTTTATGTTTTTAAATTGTAGGTTTGTTGTGTTTTAGATTAGGTTATTAAACTATGTTACTAAATTAAAATATTTCATTGAATTTTAAATATTAAATTTGTTTTTAAATTTTATTAGATTTGATAAGATTTAATTAGATTAGATTTGCTCAAATTGTTTTTTAATTTTTACTATTTCAGTAGCATTTACCAACCATGCAGGCAGACTAGAATAATTTTTATGAAATAAATTAATTTTTTTGTATTTTCACACATTTGTTTTGATTATTCCTTTTTCGTGTTTTTAATTTTTTTTAAAAATTAATTTTAGTCGTTACATTTTTTATAAACCATTTTCTTACCATTTTATTCGCATTTGTTGCAGTATTTTTTGAATTTTTGTGCTTACCGGACGTGGTGATACAGATGATTGTGAACGAATCTATCAGCATTTTCCCGTATCTTTATGCTAAATTTTATTGCGAAGATACGCTGTAAACTGGCAACATATGGCACAAGATCAGCGTAATTCCACGCAACGAGTGGTAACATTTCTCTATTGCCGTGAATGGGGTTGATTACACATCCTGTGTTATCGATCGGGTGCGCGGGTGGCTGATCCGAAGGTGTGGGATGAATGCTGGAATGAATGCCAGGGTAAATGCGATGTGACAGTTCGTGCTGTCGTCGACGGATCGTATCTAATTGTATCAGAATGGTTTCCCGCTGCTAGCATTTGAAACGATCCCACGCGTCGTCTTGTGTGGTCTGACTTTCGCAGAGATCGAGATTAGATGCGTTTTTCATGGCGTGATAGGGGACCGGGTAATTCGATATTGCTGGAAAGGTGGGGGAGTAGGCGGAAGAATTGAATTGATTAGATTATTTGAGTCAGGGTAATTAATTTAGCATGTCGTTTGTGACACGGTGAATGGACAGTTTTTCTATAAGCAAGTAGATGCAATTCCGCATGCTGGGGAGGTTTAACGGGGCTTTTGTCTACGCACAGAATGTTGCGAAAGTGCCGTGCCTGGACTGCATAGGTCACTGTGGTGTCCGTGAGACTCCGGTGACGTAGTTGGTGATCGTCCAGTGGTAGGGAATATTGTTCATATCTTCGCTGCTTAGTCGGCCACACTATCACCATTACCGTAGTTACGGCGTTGTAGAAACGCTTTGGATAAAGTTTTGATATCCGTTAACAATCGCGAGTTTGCGGACGTTCGGCACTATTTTTATTGAACTTTGAAGTGATGGATTTTATGGGAAGAAATATCCGCGAGTGGACAGGAGAGTCCCGCTCGACTGCATTTGACTGAAGTAGCGTTTCAGTCTGGGTGGTGTACAGTGACCAGTCTCGTGTTGCGCCTGTTACCGCTAAGGCGCGCGAAGATAATGAGTCTGCTTGTTGTATTTTATGGTTAACTCTTTGTAAAGACCGTAACTCATAAGTGTTAACCAGCGCATGCAATCTTGTTATCTGTGACTTCTGTCTTGAAGAGTTTGATAAGTATGTTATTGATGGCTGTTGTGCTTTGTAGATCCACAAGTGGTCGCACACCTACTTCGGCCTGCCCACCTGGGTGGTCTGGCTGCAGGACCACCACCTGATCCTCCCGCGTAAACACCACCGTATCCACCACGTCGCGCCCCACGAGACCTACTTTTGCATCACCACCGGCTGGCTCAACTGGCCCCTGGAGATGCTGGGCTACTGGACCGCGCTGGAGCGCACCATTACGCGCTGCTCGGGCGCCCTACCCCGGGCCGATGATCTGAAATGGGCCAAGAAGAAGTAGCTGGTTATCCCCGTTGACGTTTTTGTTGCTCCATTACACGTTCCCGTTCATGATTCCGTCTTCCCCCCAAGGCAGCTCTGTGTCGCTTTTACACTTTTTTCTGAAGTTTCGTTACAAATTGTACTTGATCAATGAATGTTCAGTTTTTGATGGTGTTGCAGCTATTTTGATGATCTGGTGATATTCAGTACATATTTTCTTCGGTGCGGTATCCTGTATATACCGGTATCGGGCAGTTTGTCTGTCAGCGATAAAACAAAAAAGACCGGCAAGTTTCGCCCCATGACCGGTTTTTCTTCCGTTATTAGTAACAACATATTGTTCGCTCAGACATGTAGCTTCATAACCAAGTAAACCGACTGACAAGTGGTACTTGATGACAAATCATAAACAAAGCAATGGTGAAATATATCCCGAATGGCGAAACAACCTGACGCTATGGATTTCTGCTCCTCAGACCTGTTTACCCAACCAACGTATTACGTAAACACCTAATCGGAGTCTTTCTGATCGAATTTGGTGTCGACATCGGTCTGGTGTTTGATCGCATGGCCGACCATTTTCAACGGCTGTCGGCTCTGGAACCGGCATCCGACACAGACCAGCAACACGTTCTTGTTGGCGCGTGTTCATCTCCCATCTGCTGTGTGCGGAACACCCTGCTCCAGAACCGATGAATCGAACTGACATGTCTCACAACGGAACACGGAAGCGTGACAATTGACCATCATCTTGATCGTTGCTGCAGTGCTACCGATGGATCCTTGATCGTTCGTCCGGTTGGCACTGTCCCGAGGCGGACGAGATGCAATTGCCATCGTTTCGGGAATTTCTGGAGACCGACGGTAATCGGCGTCCGACATGGCTGGCCGGGCCGGTGCGACCGACTTTTGCACTTTTCCTCTTCTTCCTGCGAAAGATTAAGATTTCATTAATTTTGCGAACATTTCGTAAGGAAATGTTAGACGTCTTGTGCGACAGATTAGAGAGCGCAAGAACCCACAAAAGTCTAAGCAAGGAAGATGGAAAGTACATAGGATTCGATAGGAACTGTAGAGTATGTACTTCTACAGCGAGAGAATACTTACGAAAATTCTTCCCCAGGATACCCAGTACGCGCTGCACCGTGGAGTGCGCCAAATGAACCGTCTTGTGAATTCGATTCACGCTGTCCCCGCGGTCGAACATGGCCACAATTGTCTCCTTGTGGCTCTCCGTTACTTCATTGTGGGGCAAACGTCTCTTCCCTCCTACAAATAAAATGCGCAGCGACTGCATAAATGCGAAAGTATTCTGTCTGGAAGTTGGGCGGTTAACACACGGTCAGCGAAGGTGATGCCATTGCGGGCCAACTCCAGCGCAAGACACTGCGGACTGCATCCGACGCGGCGTGCCATTTCCCTGGCGGAGACCTTCTGCGCGAACATGCTGGCGATGGCCTGCTTCTGCTCCTCATTGAGCGGGGTTCCGGATGAATGATTCGCTGGTGCTGGAAGAATACTAGCAGCTTTACAGGGAGACTGCATTGCGGAGAATGGAATGTCAGTGTTGATCGTACCGGGACGTGCCGGGAAAGGGGAAACTGCAGCACCTTTTGCGGTCAAAATCGCTTCTTCCATAATTCTTATGCTAACACGATGAATTATCGGGTCGAAAAGATGATAAAAGGGAAATTTGGTTCAGTCCAAACGATTCAGTATCAATTAATTACAGTACTTCTGTTGCGTCGAATTAATCTGCCCAGTTTGAGCACGTGAAACCGCAAAAACAAAACTTGGGCGCATGGCGTGCGAGGGGCGGGACTAAATTTATGTCTCGTCGTGTCGCGAGTCTCGCAGTTGCAGTTTTTTCTGGCGCCAGCACAACGCAGTCTGGCATTTGCATACAAAAGTTTGGCTTAGCACTGCCTCATTTTCCCAAGTTTGGTTCAAGTTTGGCCTTATCCTATAGGTTCTGACAAGTGTGTCAGAAATAGAATGTCTTTTTCGAGTGCGGAATTTGCTTGGAACAGCGTGGACGTGCGTGGAGACGATGGACTGCTGCACAATGGCCGCGTGATCGATGCTGTGCATGGGGGACTAGTGGTGCATTTCGGGGGAACTGGGCATTCCGGTCCCCAGCTGGCTCTTTTCGGTGATGTGTATTATCGTCGTTACTCCCCTTACTTGACTAGCGTTAGACGGGCCATCGATAAGGGGGAGGAAACACTAGAACAGGAGCGAGCGGTAGAGGTCCTTCTGCGTCTGAAGCCGGAGGAATCGTTGAAATGGTACCCAGGGATGCTCCTAGATGGATTTGGTTTGGTCAACGTCAGTCTGCCAGACGGCGAGTTCCAGGGGATCGTGGTGGAATCGCGGATTCGGGAAAAGCTCCCCAAAGCGGCCCTTGCTGCTCTGTTGGTTGAGAAACGCCAGTTCTCCAGAAAAACGGTAATGGTGCCCAGTGAGCTCAGTGCTTCGCTGGCGTCAGATGAGCAACTGATTGTGGCATTCAATGCGTACTCGCGACAGCGTCGTCACTGGATGATGGCTAACCGTGTGCTCGATACCCCGCACCATGGACTGTTCAGGGAATTGGACATTCTGGCACTATGTGGTTATGTTGACTTGGATTGGGCGCTTAAAAGGGGCGAATGTCGGCAGCGTTTCGTAAGTGTCGAAATTTCTATCGTCGCGATGGTTATTTGTATTGTACCGCTTCTCGTTTAGGATAAGATGCTGGCTTCTGTGTTCGACAGCGGAACCAGTCTTTGGACTTCATCAGCATCCCCACCCCGGCAGCGCTTCATTCTGACGGTGACATCCAGTCTCTATATCGCGATCCGAGCATTTTCCCACAGATTTTTTAATGCCTTGCCACAGTGCAGCAGAGCAAACTGCGTGCCGTCTGCACAACGTGGGACGCCCTTCTAACATCGGCACACATCCGTCGCGTGCTCATCGTTGTCTTACCGCACTTTGGCCCTGACTATGCCAATAAACTGTACCGCTTCGCCTCCTGCCTGTACAACTGCTGGACACATCAGACCGAGACGTTGACACTTTGTGGTGTCGGCACTGAGGGAGATTCCGCAGACTTGAGGTCTCTGTCCCGTAACTTCCGTTCCAACCGGCTGGATCGCACTGCTCATCTTCTACAGCGTATCATGGCCGACAAGGGACTGCCGGCTGCGCGAACGCTGTTGCTGACCGGAGACTGGAGCTGCCTGGGGGAGGCGCCCAACTGGGTCAACAGTCTGGGCGAGATTGTTGTATCCCTGGCGGGAGTCTGCCAGCAGGTTATGGTTAAGAACGTACAAATCACAGTGAATACGAAACCGTCAGCTCGATTTGTTCATGAGAACGAATTTATCACCGTCCGCTTCTCGAACCAGCAGCTGACACGCCCACTGACGGTTAAGCGATTCTGGAGTATTCTGAACAACGGGCTTCGCGATCTGGACGCTGAAGACATGGAATGCTTGACGGATTTTATGAACTACATTGCTGCGAATCCTAATATGTGGGAGGGGCATTTCGAAGAAATTGGACACGTAAGGAAAAATATTTCAGCAAAAACACGCATTTGGCAATAGAAGTACAGCGTGGAGCGTGCATTTCGGATAAAATCAATTTAACTAGTTTTTATATTATCGTTGAGTTCTATGGCGAAACGACAAACACCTTTCCGAGATGCCTAGACATTGAGATAACTTTTCGAAATTTTGTTTTGCCGACTGCATCGTCGCCCGGAGACCACAAACTTATATCGGAACAGCCAAGAACAGGAATTATTAATATAGATCCTCAGATCTTTTTACAGGTTAATCTCGATCCTTTTTCCAGATCCTCAACGCCACCCAGACCTTAGATCCCCGCGACGGTGTGCACTACCGTGGACAGTCGTTTTTCCCTGTAGGAGACTCGGGCCTGGACGTTGTTGAGGTGCAGTTTATCACAAAGGCCACTTTGCATCTACTGCATCAGTTTTTTAACCGTCAACCTCTGGCCCTTGACCTCTGATGCATTTAGGCCTGTTCGTTGGATAGGAGTATGTTCTTCTCCTGTGCTGCTGATTTATTTCTTTTTACTGTCATTTCTTTCTGTATGAGTTACCCACATGATGTCCTTGTCTGTGATTTCATACTTCTTTTCGTCCGTTTTCGTGCTGTGAATGAGCTAAGTGGTAGAGTTGATGTCAAAAAGTGATGATGTTGAAAAATAAGAACTTCGAAGTTCGAAGTAATGCATTAGACCGATGTACAAAACTGTGATGTGAAATGCACGGGAATAAAATCAGATGAAGCATGTAATGCAAAAAAGGACGAGCATACTAGAAAATACGAACAGTACGAACTACTTACTACAAAGCAAACAATATAGCAACAACCAAAATTAAGGAAATACACTTGTACTTCGAGGTTTTTGTTGTTTCTGCCACATCGAGTGTACGTTATCTTATTTCGACCACTCTGCAACGCTCGTTAAGGTAACAGTGGCACGGGTGGTACGAACAAGTTTTCCTGTCTGAAAGCCGGAGGATTATAGAGAGAACGGCATAACTGTATAAATGACGTAACATTGCGATCTTTGAGTAACGCTGGTATTGAAGCATATCCGGAGCCGGCTGGTTTTGTTCGTGAGGACGGAAAGCGCCCCGATGGAGCTACCAGAATGAACTGGTTTCGTGGAAAACCACTCGTTTGGGATGTAACTATTCGGGATACGGTCTGTGACACGTATGTTGGTGCCGACGTCCAAAAGCGCCGGCGCAGCCGCCGAGCAAGCAGCTGTGCAGAAGAAGAACCACTATAAGTCAATTCTGTAGCGTTGCAATTTTGTGCCACTTGCATGTGAATCGTTTGGCGTTTGGTGTGTCGATGCAGTAGCGCTGTACAAAAAGATTGGTAAGAAGTTGTTCGTCAGGACTGGAGAAAGTCGCTCGACGTGTTTTTTGTTTCAGTGTTTGAGTTTGGAAATTATGCGCGGTAACGTTAGTCTAATTTTAGCCACTGTCCCTTCTCGCTCTAACTGGGACAAATTCTTTGTTTGAACTGCTTTTCTTTGGTAATACGGTACAACCGGGGTTATGCCGAATAAACACATACATTGTCAAAGGAGCCTTTGGCACTGTATTTCAAACAAGATAACGTACACTCGATGTGGCAGAAACAACAAAAACCTCGAAGTAGTTATAAAAACGCTACTAACAGTACCACGCGGTAAAGTAACAACCCAGGATTATTCCGTCAGAATGTTAAGTGCCCAGATGGCACGCCGAGAGTGTCGGTTGCAGGTGGGGAAAATGGAGTTCACGACGCAAAAGTTGTGGACACAGTGGCACTCACCCACATCGCGGACATATCGAAGAAAGCCGGAGCAGCGGCGGTAGAACTCGACAAGGAAAAAAGGCGGATGTACGCGGAGTTGCGAAAATCAGTACGAATTCGTGGCGCTAGCGTTCGAAACCTAAGGACCATGGGGAATGAATGCAGTAATACCTATGAAAAAATCAGTGATAACCCCCATCCCAAAAGCGTCATGTGATCAGACTGTTGCCAGCAATCAAAGACCGATCACTATTCGTCAAACAAGATTCAAAAATTTACGAACGTTGTCTTGTCCAGCTCATTAACGAAGTGTTTTCTCAAAATAAAACGTTGTCCGATCATCAGTTTGGCTATCGGCAAAAACGATCAACAGAACTGCAACTGTTTTTATTTGTAAAAATTGTGAACGACTTCATTGCAAGCGGTTTCGAAGTTGATGCTGTTTTTCTTGACTGCTCGAAAGCATTCGACAGGTGTAGTCATGATAGTATTGTTGCGGCATTGGTGAAAATGAATGTACCAAACCAGCTTGTGCAGCTAATATTTGACTATCTGAAAGGTCGTACTCAGTATGTTGATGTTGACGGCGGTGTATCAGATGAATTGCCTGTTACCAGCGGTGTCCCGCAAGGTTCAGTGCTTGGTCCGCTTTTGTCCATTTGCCTGTTTAATGACATACCATTGTATATGATGAACGGAAGTTATGTTCTGGCTTTGCCGACGATATTGTCGTCTTTTGGCTTTTAACTGATCTTACTAGTTCAAGATTGCTACAGGTTGACCTGGACAGCTTGAGTACTTGGATTAGCAGACATAAACTATCTTTTAATGCTATGAAAACCGTTCATGTGTGTTTCTCGAAAAAACGCACCGTTCAGAATGTGAACGATTACTTCTTGTCTGGAACCAAAATAGCGCGCAACGACTACGTCAAGTACTTACGGGTATTTGTTGATCGAGAACTTGAGTGGAAAGTCCACACTGATGTGTTAATGTCAAAATGTAATAAAAGAACGAATTACATAAACTCTGTTTTTCGTAAGATTGATTCAAATGCTCGTCTGTCGCTGTTTCAGTCGTTGGTCTTTCCCCTTATGGATTATTGTTCCCCAGTCGTTGAACCGGCGTCAAAAGTGTCTCGGGATAAACTTGAGAAATGTCTGCATAAATTTGTTAAAACAGTTCGACTCGGAAACAAGATAAATGGTTACCATGAACGATTATCAGAACTTAAATGGGATTGTTTACAGTTGCGACGGGTAAAGAAATCACTCGTACTTCTTTTTAAGTTACGTTTTGGCTTAATTCCTCTTGGTCAGCATTTTATATTACCTTATGAAGCTTCCTTGTCTGCCGCTCAGTATGTTGCAGGTAATACGCGGTCATCCGAAGACTCTTGCGGCACCCATGCCCAATAACACCGGCACCAAGCACCGCCTGCGGAACAACTGATCCCTGCGCCCAGGGATCAACTGTGGAGACGCTGACTGTACTATGGAATGAATGGAGCTGCCGGTGACGGCCTATCGATCACTACACTCTTTCCGGAATGCTCTGGTCGACGTTTGTTGGACTGATATTTCCTGGGCTAAGTAGAACCTGTCTATCTCTTAGCTGTTTTCTAGCTTTTTAACATCTCACTTTTTTGTTGTTATCTTTTTTCTCGTGTTAGTTGCACGTTTGTTTCGGGTTAGTTGACTGTATGGTTTTTGAATATTGTTTTCGCCCTTGTTACCGCTGTGTGTTGCCTCGAGGGGGCCTCGCCCCGTTGCACCGGACAATAAACTACTATCATTATTATTAATGGACAAGTCGTAAGCACCTGATGACAAATTAGAAGCATAGCAAAATCGCGAATGTCAAAACAGTCTAACATAGTGCTAGTAATAGCAATGGATTTCTGCTCGTAACCCACTAGATCGCCTTATCCTCAGCTAACACTGAAACGGCGTCTCCAGTATCTCCCTTGGTTGCGACACAGGTCTGGTGTGTGATCGCATGGCTGACAATTTTCAACGGCTGTCGGCTCTGGAAGCGGCATCCGGCGGGGCCCAGCAACACGTTCTTGTTCACGCAGGCAGGATGCTCCGAGCACAGGAGATCGGAGATCAACTGCTCCAGTGGCGATGCATCGACCTGACATGTCTCATAACGGAAAACGGAAGCATGACAGCTGACCACGATCTTGCGGAGCGTTTCTTGACCGACAGACTCCTGATCGCTGGCAGTTGCTTTGGCCGTCTCCCCTGATGAACGAAATGTTGTCTTCGCTTCATGGTTTCCGGAGACTGGCGGTAATCAGCGTCTGGCAAGCCTGCAGATTTCTTCGGGACTTTTCCTCGTCTTCCTGTGGAACATTCCATTGATTATCGATAATTTTGTGAACATTCCTCGGTTGACGTAATCAAATTTTGTACAGGGGTACTTCTAAACCACGGTACACCACGCGCTGTAAAGAATCGCCGACTGTACGGATTGGTATCCAAGTTACATCATTTGAAAAACTGTGACCTTTGTGTAGGAAAACGTATAATACTGTTTAGAATTAACGGCAAATGGTTTGCCTTACCGTAACCAGTAACGAGCCAGTAAATAGCCATCTATGACACCAGCCAGTAGCAAACCACAATGCAGTCGGTGACCAACCACCGGCCAACAGTAGCCAGCCGGTATCCATCCAGCCAACCATAGCCAGTGGTTAGCAGTACCCTCACACGTACGATCGGTTCTAATGTTTTGTACAGAAACGAAATGTTATCCATTATCTCGTGTTATCATGGGGCGATCAAGGTTTCCGAGTTTCAGTAATTCGGTACATAATTGAATTGCTAATAAGGAACAATGTTGGTACTGGCTCTGGGCTTAGTATTGCCGTAACGTTATTTTGTTCCTGAATTTCCTTTCGTTTTATAGGGTAAAAACCACAGTTTTTAGCGCAGAATTTTTTCTTTTCCTCAGATTTGAGTAGAAGCTTTTGAAATTTAGAGATCCTGAGCTGTTCTTTCTATTCCAAAAACGCTTAGGTGATTCCAACCGCAAGGTCGTTATAAAAGACAGCTTTCGTAGTGCTATAGAGTAAAAACCACAGTTTTTAGCCCAGAATTTTTTCTTTCCCTCAGAATCGAGTTTTTGGAATCCTGAGCTCCCGAGCTGCTCTATCTATTCCAGAAACATTTAGGTGATTCAAAGTGCAAAGTCGTTATAAAAAACAGCTTCCGTAGTGCTATCGGGTAAAAACCGCAGTTTTTACCCCAGAATTTTTTATTTTGCTTAAAATCGAGTAATAGCTTTTGGAATCCAGAGACTTTGAGCTGCTCTGTCGATTCCAGAAACATTTAGGCGATTCAAACTGCAAGGTCGTTATAGAAAAACAGCT
>JAQGAU010004630.1:0-11320 GCA_034698045.1 Paramacrobiotus richtersi | reverse complement strand
GCCGACAAGGTCCACTTAAGGGCAGTGGCCATTACTTCCAGGGACATGCCGTTCCAGTCACTGATCTGGCTGGCTGACAGTCCGCGGGTGGTTGTCCATGGGAGATTGTCCTTAGGCTCCTTGGATCCGGCACCGGGTTTCGCCCTCAGCAATGGCGGTTGCGCTGTTGTTGTAGTCGGTGGTACCATGGTTGCAGATGAACTGAAACAATCTGAATTAAGCAACTTAATTTGTCTGAAATAATACCATGAAGTCGACGGGAACTATTCAGACTTTTCTGATCACCAGATAGTTTTATTCTCTTACAAGCTTATCCGGCTCAATTCACAGCGAATTTTCGTAAAGCACAGTAATTACATCTAGCGCCGTACAGAAGTTCGTATACTATATATTTATAGCGTTACCACTGAAACGACACTCAGATAATCCTCATATTAGCAAATAATGCGTGATATCGGATTGTTTTTGAAAACTATAGAAGGGATAAACGCTTAAAAACATTGCTTGTTTTTATCGATGTTTTACAAGTACTACTCACTCATAAGTTGGAGCGGCCGAAACCACAATCCCACACGCTACCACCACGAACAAACACGCCAAGTTCCGCATCTTCTAACACAAGTCCTATTCTATAGACCACAAACACGGTAACACTACGTTCCACCAAAAATAAACCACGTCCGGCGAAACTAAAAACACTATTATACCGTCTTCTTCAGCTTATAAGACATCAAGACACATGCACATCGCTCGAAGGGATCACAGTGGTCAGCGGCGTCGGTGCGCTCCGTCCAATGCATTACCCTCCTGAACTAATTCCATCTGCCAAATAATAATCAATAAAACAGTCGATTCATTAACGGTGTACGGCGCTTAATTGCAACGACACATCAGGTTCATCGATCCAGTAACCGACTTCCATCCAACCATCAATCGCCAGAGGTCACAGAAACACTGTCACACCGAGACACCAAAACTCGGACACTGCTTGGGCTCAATTCTCGCCGATATGACAGTATACGGTACATAAAGCCCGGTGAAGAAGTTGGTCGAAGCTTTAGTGTGATCAGTTTTTTGATTCCACGCGACCGCGATCAACATGTTTTGGTATGTGGTATTTGTTACGGTAGCGGTGGTGTCCGCGCAACACGCGTCACTGGAGACACAAGGGGATAGTGAGCTGCAGCAGGCGGATCAGGATTTTCTTGTGGAACGCCATGGTCTCCTGACGACGATGAAACCCATGAATGACACCTTTATTATTGATGCCAATGGTAACAAGCAGGCGGTGATCAATCCCAATGATGCTGATTTAGTCGACAACGAAGCCAACTGGGGACATTATCCCAACGGAACCGGCATTGTTGGTACATATATTCACTAATGAGTCTAAAGCAGCTGGTATTAACCAGTTTAATTATCACTTCATAACTACGTATTTAAATATTAATTGTTTGTTCTTACTTTAATTGTTAATGAAAACTATAACTTTTCATCGCTACTTGCGGTCGCTTTCTTGTAGTACATTAGTCTCCTTTTTTTATTATTTGAATCATTTCATTTGCCCGTGTAACTTGATACGGAAGTCGAAAATCATTTTAGTAAATAATTAATTAAAATAGTTTGATCTTCCTGCATATAAAAGCAGTTACTAATATTGAAACCAGTGAAGCCGATAATAATTGTATAAATCATATAAGCTTACTTGTTAAACATTAAAGAGAAATGATGATAATTTTATCCAGTGAGTAACAAATACCTGTAATTCAACTTCATCGTACGTAATAGTAGAAAAAAACAGTAGCAATACTATTTAATTTTACCTATATTTTGAAAATGTTTCTTTTCTGAACAACATTCCTTTGATGTTAAATTGACCTTTCTTTCTTCCAGCCTTCAACGCGCGCGTCTACCATGATCCCGGCAAGCAGGATCCCATCCTGACCACCACCAAGCGGCCGATCATCCCCTTCACTCCACCGTCCGCCCTGCCCGGCCAGGCCGACTTCACCGACTGGCTGCCATACAACGCCAACTTGAACTTTACCCGCGAGACTTTCAGCGGTATTAGTCATTACCAGCTCAACTACTTTATGAAGTACTGGAACATGGTGCTAAACACCATTGTTACCACCACCGGCGCCAAACTGGAAGATGCCCCCGCCATCTACATGAAGCAGGCGTTTTGGACGTATGTAGACAAATATTAAGCAAAATTAATTTACAATTTTAAAATGTGTAAATCATTCAAAATATGAAAGGAATAAATCTGACATTTTTTGATCGCTGTCTGTAAAACTGCCGCATCAGAGATATATTTTTAATTTAAATATATATTTTAATATATTAAATATATATATTTTTAATTTAAAATATAGTATTATAATTATTAAAATATTTTTATTATATAAATATATATTTTAAATATTTATTTTTTTAATTTTTTTTATAATTTGAATTTGTTTTATTTAGAGCGAACGCTTTTAACCTATATAGAATACCATTCATACACTAATAATATTATTACCAATGCACATAATGTGAAAGAAAAAATGTCATATACATTTTTATGCAGACGGATATAATGCAAGAAAATGATCTACAGTGCATGTTAAAGTTGTTTTTGGATAATGCAGATGTGTCGTTTGGTATCCGGAACAGCTGAAGATCTTCGGGCTGACAAGCGAAGACCAGTTTTGGACGGATCCCGATACCGACTACAACATGCGCCAACTCGGAAAGTACGTCACCTTTCTCTAAATAATCACTGCTCAGTCAGTCTAATTACAGAATTCTTTTTTTTCCAGCAATTTCCACTGGGGAGTTGGTAAGTGATTTGTTCTGTCATTTCTGACTGGGAAAACATACTAACGATGCGGTTTTTGGTTTGCAGCTGCCCTTGTAGCCGGTGATAACGGTAAGGATATTGTTAAATGCCGGTAAAAAATGGTTTGCCTTACTTTTTGGCTTTTTAGCGACCGCTACGGAAATGGCTGATGAACATGCGCTCATGTGGCATCAAATGAACATGGCTAATCAACACAACAAGTTTATCCAGATTACCTCTCAGGTAACAAATATATATTTGCAAATAAATGGGGATAAATTAAGCTGAAAAGACTTGAAGTGAACGAACCTTCAACCGATTAAAAAAATGAAACTAGAAAAATATATATATATGTTATAAATAAATATATAATATAATATAATAATAAAATAATTATATTGTAAAATTATAATTATAAAAATTATATTTTAATTATATAATTATAAAGGTATAATTATAAAATAAGATACAAGCTAACAACGGCAACCGAAAAACAGTGCTTAACGATGGAAAAATGAGGAAAAAAGTGCTGAAAATAATGTAATCCGTGATGTTTTGCAGAATCTGGGTGACTGTGAGCAAGAAGCGGCCAGGTATATCCTGGGCACAACCATCTACGACGACGAGTTGGACTCGGCGTGGGAGAGTGTGACGCGCTTCTACAACGCCTTCAGCTGGCACTACCTGGACATGTACGACCGTGACTGCATAAGACGGTACAGTCCGCCCCTCGTAATCGCCGTCGACAGTGCCATCCCGCCCAACGAGAACGGCGCCACCTTCCCACCCAGTCAGACGAAAGAACTTTGAAGTGACCCTGATGTTTTCTTACTTTGTCTCCTATGAGGCGCGTGTTCTTATGTATTCTTGGCAACTTGGACAGTACTAGCTGCATAGCACAACGGCCTATTAAAAAGTACGCAAACGGCATGAAATAACGATTAATAACTGCCACGACATATTTTTCTGCCTAAATCATCGTAGAATTGTGCAACTGAGAAGCTGGCGCTGCAAAGGTCACGGGAATGAACATTTGGAATAGTTTCACTTCACTTGTATTGACAATGAGGGAATTAAGTGTGTCGGTCCCGGGTGTGATTACCTTCGAAAGGCGACAGCGGAAAGCGCGATCCGTGTTCCGCTTTCCCAGCGACAAGGATGAAAAACCTGTATAGGAAGGTTTTTCTGCCGTTGATATGGTCGAAATTATGTTACAACGTAAGGAGACCAATAATATTTATACACAAGAGTAGAGACCAATAATAATAATTATACATAGTAGTAACGAGCAGCAGAACGTCCACTGCGTTTCAAGTACTTCCACCGTACCGACAAGTACTGCATTTGGTTCCACTATATAATTACTGTGCATTACATAAATGTGCGTACTAACAGTAAGTGTGGGGTGCTTTTTTTGCTTCGCACTGCATTGTAATATAGGCAACGTTGGCCTGAAGACCCTGAACAGCCAGCAAAGGGTTCTGCTGTGGTGAAGAGTTTAACCACAAGAGCGTATACTGTACATCCGGATGTATGCGATATGGTTTAACGAATCTGCACAGGACTCTGAAAACAGCAACTGTATTTTGACTTTCATAGCAACTGTCAAACATTCGCAAAAAGACGTTATCCAGAATCGCACGCGACACATCCGGCACCGTAACTTACATCCAGCGCTCCGCATTCGACCTTCCCGACGCCTGTATTAACCCTTATGTGCCTGGCGAACAGATCACCGATCTGGACTTGGATTTATGGGCCGATGCGAGTGCCTGCAACATCTCCGGTGTGCTGGTCAAAGGTCGCTGCCAGTCCATGTACGCAACTGCCGAAGTCTGTTGTTAACATTTCCGTTGAATGATATCATGAGTGATAGTGTCTGTCGAACATAATATTTGTAAACGCGAGAAATTTCCGCTTGTCGCTTGTTGACTAATGAAATTGTTCTGGCCGTCGCCCGTCAGTGATCTTTTTGCTGGCTTTTTATGACAAGCAATGGTATCATGTTTTTATGTTGTTTTTCTAGGGCTGCTCCTTCATTATGCTACTGTATTTTTGTTTGTTATGTATACAGTTAAAAAGAGAAAAGGCACTATGAGCAGTGATTACCAGTAAAAGATTGCGTGGGGTGACTGTGCACGCGGGATCTCGCACGTACGGACGCACGCCACCTCACCATTATGACGGCCGAGGGCGTGATCCCGACAAAAGAGGATTGCACCGATATTTTGTCAAAATATGGTCTGGTTCTTTCCAGTCTTCCAAATCGCAGTTATTTTCAGCTTCTTTAATTCAAAATGTACGTTGTAGTATGATAACAGTTTTTTACTTATTGTTATTTCGAGTCTTTTCGGCATTGTATGGGCTGACTTTTGTTATGAGTTTCAGAGATGCTCTTGTCTAAGTTGTCTTCCACAGTTATTAAATGTGGGTAATGCAGAGTTTTGAACTTGCGCAAACGTTGACTCACTTGTCAGTCCTCTGTTAGCTCATTCTTCGTATCCGGTTAATTACGGCACAGACGGTGCTCTTTACATAGGCGGCGCTGTGGCATAGGAAGCTTTACGGTGCACAAAAACTAGAACAGTTGATTGAGTTGAAACGTAAAAGTTAAAACAATAAAAACAGTGTTAAAACAATAATAAATTAATCTAGAACGTTCGGAATCAACATCTTCGTGTAAGATGTTTTATTTGGACGTACCACAGAGTTTTTCTGTGCCAGAATTAGCTGATGTCCACCATTTGATTCTGTTGAATCAGGGGACAGTGAACGAGTTCGCTGCAGTCCCTTCCGAATTCTGGTATACCTTGGTTGCAAATGGCACGCATTTTATCGACGGACCAGGAAGGATTAGTTGTAAACCTTGGAATAATCAGTGGTTCAAACCGTACGATGGATGTAATGCTTAAAAACTCACCCGGCGACAGACACCCGCACAGGGAAAGAACGGAGTACCAACAGTTTTCTCTCTATAGCTACACTTCTCCAGAGTCCTGGATGTGATTGTTCGCGGAATTGCGATCCAGCCAGGTAGATTCGGTGATCAATCGATAACGTTCATGTTTTGACCAACAATGGGTGGCTTAGAGTCGTCGAGTACCCTGCCGATAATGACCACTCAAGTGGGCGAACATTTGCTCAAAAATTACGGCATCGTTAATTAGTTCTTCTTTTTAACATGTTAAACTATGTAGCGATCGCTCAGGTGCCTGTTTGTTTTGTCATTTTTTCCGCCTTGCTGCTTGTAGAATTGTGTTACTGTCCTATCCATCCGTATCGGCGCTCGCAGATCTAGCCCGTGCGCAAACCAGCCAGACCGGCCGGAGCCGCACACCTTTCAACACTCCGACGGCGGCCATCCTGGCCATGCATTTCGAATACAACACCTTAATCCAAGGCAACAAGAACGTCATTAAACGTCAGTTTGGCAACCGGAAATCTTCCAATATCTCCAGCATGTGAAACGTTTTGATGGGCCCATCAAATCCAAACTGGCCAGGCCAGCGGAGAACAACTCGTTCGCGCACCAAACCCTTCGTACCCTGCGAGGCTGCGACCACATTAGCAGGTATCGGAACACTGCGGGCTGGCGTGAACAATCTTTGACAATATCCTGAGAGAGGGTCATTCGAACGGATATTTGGCCGTCTGCTGGATCCAGTTTTTTTCCCGATGAGATAGACGAACCGGGAATTATGATGTCACGGGTGTGTCACTGCCGTCTACCAGGGAAGTCCAACTGTGAGTGGTTGAGGATGTCGATCGTCCACACCCTCATTACAAGGTACCACAGCCCAGGAAACGTTTGACTTATGGCATAAAAGGAAGCTAAAAGAAACTTCGTATTACAGCGACAAATTTGCTACCTTTGACGTGTGTGGCATAGTATACCAAAAAGTAATGTGAAGATTCCCAGTAGCCGTTGATGATCTATCGCTTCGTTACGGTACAGCGTTGATTGCCGGTCAGATGTAATATGCATTCAGTTGCTTCTTGTTCACAATTGTGAGGTACCGGTTAGGATTAAACGATATTAACTACATACATCACAAAGTGCTTAATAATATCGCTCTCTTTGGAAAAATCATGTGCTTCAAATTTGTTATATTTCTTTCCCTTAGACGACGCGCAGAAATAAAAATTTGATAGTTAGGTAGCCCAATTGTACAATAATATATTATGTCGTTGTACTAAAGCGGCCGCTTATTAGGTTGCACCGTACATTATGTGACCGATTTGGCTTTCTAATTAACTTTCTTCTCATAGCATATTCTGATGCAATTCGGACTGTTTATGCATAACGATATGACCTTAAGCCCCCATCGCAACGGCCCGGATCGGCTTCAATTTCGACTGCTGAACGTGTGAACAACTGTCGCCCGATCGCTATACCACGGGCGCGTGAAGAGGGATTCCGGGAGAAGTACTCGGGAGCGCATGAACCCCCGTCTAGGCCGAAGTTTTTGGTACTCGGGCAATACCAGCGGCACTACCTTTGCAGATTTTATAGCAATACTCCTCCCCTTCAAAACAATTTAAGCGTAGGTAAAAAATCTAAAGAGTCGAATCGTCATAGATGTACCACGCTCTTATGAGCTATTCACTGCGTGCTGAGACGCGTATTTACAAGTTAGGTCAAGCACGCTACAAAATTCTTTACCTTTTTCAAAACAACTAAAGTGTACTACATGCACAAACATTGCCGATCGGTCGCACACACTGGTAAAAACTTGGTCAGCAGTCATCCTGACATCGATCGTGAAGATACCTATTCTTTTTAAAACAGAATTCTGACTTGCGAAGTTCTGCGATTTGAGTATGGACCCCAAGAAACCCTGAGGCAGCAGCAGACGGCAGTTTGCAGTGCACGTTATCTCGCCATGCGGAAAGCGGCATCATATTATATATGTAAATATCTGCACTGTGCGCATAGCCATTGTGAATCAGAGTAACCTTTTGATGTTTTTCGACTCTTTAACATAGATAAAAGTACAAAGTTCACGAACGAATAGTCCTCTTATATTACACTATCAGACCATGGATTGAGAAAAAAGCGATACACTACTGTACAAGTCTACAACGAAACACTACGCAACATTTTGCTAGCGTCCTTGGACCCATCCAGGGCGTAACGGCGCTAGTCTCCGGACTGCCCATGACCGTTACTCTTTGGCTGAGTTCGCGGACGCGAAAGTTGAAATGTCTTCTTAAAGCTGAACTCTCTGCAACATTACTGGAGCGTAATGATAATGGTAATTGTAACAGTAAGGACAAACATCTACGGTACCTGGAAAATTCCTACCAGCCGGGTCCGTTCCTGTCCGTTTTCTTTTGCCGGTCAGTTCCATCGACAGCGACCCATCCTTGTACGTAATCGGTTTAAGTACAAAGATGGTTCTTTGTCCATGGAATTGAACGCGATGCCCGCACTCTATCGCAAACAGACAATTAAGTTCGAAAATATCCAGTGCGACATGATCGCTATAACGGGAAAATGGAACAAGGCCGCATTTACTCCACCAAATCCGCTCTTAATACTAATTAGATACAAAACGTTCGGTCAGTTTACTTTTTAAGCTGGATGGGAAATTTCAGACTTTAATGCGGCAAGTTTTTCCACTGTTGGCGTATATGGTACACCACAATGTTAAGAAGATTATCTGCGTATTGTCATAAGCACAGTGTAATGATCTATGTCATAAGTATCGGCGGAACCACAGAACATTACACTAGCCTACGTTATGATTTATAATAGCCAGAATTTCGGTACAGAATGTCCAGAAATCCGTTTGTGCGCACAGCGTCCGGTTGTTGCGCAGCAGCTAAACTCCTTGAAACCGTAATGATAAACACACACAAGTGTTAGGATGCGCTCGCGCGCAACCCATTTGTACGAGTATTTGAAATATTAAAGGTTCTAGTCTTCTAGAAATGTCTGAATTGTAGATTCCAGATTTCCTATATTGTGAAGATGGTACTGGCGGTTAACTGGTATTACTGCGATAGTTCTTAAGGTGTAAATTATAAAGTAATGATTGAGGTAACAGTTTCTATAAAGCACACTTTATCGTGAACAGATCACGATGCTAATTTAATAGGCGATGCCGCGATGGTAAATGGTTTTTTGCCTTGTCTTGTTTCGCCTTGTTTTTCAGATGTATAGAACTTCGAACGTTGTGATATGTTTGTTCTTTTCCGGTTTCAGGTGAGATCAACCCATGAGGCCCTGAACTCTGGCTGAACACTTAATTCTAACTTTTATTTGTTTCACCTGAAACTAACTACAAGACATTTAAACTTAATGCGTATTACATATTATTTTAATTCGATGTACGGTATTATGCCCACCATCACAACGTACGGTGGTCCAGACTATACAATTTCCCCTGGCTGCCCCCATAAAAGTGATGATCGGAACTTTATCCTCTTTTATATAAGAAGGAAAGGTATAGGGTACGGTATTCGCGAGATTCTGAAAATGCTCCTGTCTTGCGTCTTCTTGGCAACTGCCTTATGATTTTCTGTTGTACATGTTGCTACGAGTCTTGAGTCTGCTTTCTAGCAGCTCCCGAGCTGCATAATAAAGTATGCGCTCAGATACATGACAATTTTGGTTGGTTTTTTAATGTTTTAACGTTTTTAGCACCTTAGTTGTCTCAAAACGCTGGCTGGTTTTAATGTTGCGGCGCTTGCCATTTGAAAGAAAGGTCCATAACTGTACAGATCCGCCATCTGTTATCAGTCTTATTAAAACTGTTAAGTTCCTTTAAGAACTCCGGACGAAGCCTTTTTAAAAACTATTACCGACGTGGATACTAGATTGAGATAACTAGTTACATGGCAGAACGTTATTGAACAAATATTCCCGCAGAAAGATGTAACTTTGTCCAAAGAGTCTGACAAGTAGAAATGTACGAATCTAGAGATACAATGATGTAAAGTCTGTGCATATTATGGTACAATATCCTTTTCAGAAGAATCTTATGGTGAAGCTAGCTAAAATAATTGATAACCGTGTAATGCGGTGATAAGCAAGGCTCATAATTACAAATCGTTGCACTTAGCATTCGAGCTCTGAGATTCAGACTGAGAATGTTTTCCTCAAATACGAACAGCTGAACTACAAGTTTACAACCGAATCGCAATCTGCGTGCAACAGGTGCGAATAATATAAAACTTGCGCCTGCACCGGCATACAGTGGTAATGCATTTTAGTCACTTTCCTAGTATAACAGGATATTATAAGAGCATATGGAAAATAGAACCAATACCAAAAAGGCCCCCGTCGGGGCCTAATCACGGAAAAATAGTCATCCAAAATCCCAGATTAGCAGAATGTGGCCTTCGCATTGGTCCGTTAGAATTCTACGCAGACTACGCTAATGTGTTGGTAAATGAAATCTTTTGATCGCTTTTCACCGGCTTCCTGGTGAATCTTCTTGGCCAGAATGGACAGCAGACGGTGCGCTTCCGGTCCCCATGGTCCAAAGGTTTCAAAAGCCAGTCGACAAAACCGTTAATCCCCCATAATACACTGGTATTAAATTTGCGTGATTTCCGCTTGTTCAGCCTGTGTCGCCGCTTTCTTTAAAGTCACTGGTGCATCTTCGCGTTGCATCCCAGATCAGCAATTTCACTCGCTCGCCAGTGTGACCCTATCCGGTCGTTTGCCGGCGGTACGCGATTTTCCCTGTGCAAGTTCTGTTTCGTATCCCGCTGACGAAAACGGATGCTTGACCACGGCGTTCAGAATACGCAGTATACAAACAAAGTTGCAAGTGAATGACTGGTTTCAGTGAATGAAAGGCTCTGTGCCGTGGATGCAACATACCGTATTTATGAGCGCAATTTTAACATTTATTAACTTAAAAGGCGTGTAACTAGTACTATCTAGTACTGAAACCTGGGATGTGGTACCAGAATACGACTACGTACTTAATCAGATCTGGTAGCCACGAAAAAAATGCAGCCGACCGGCGGTAGAAACCTGGAAGTACCGCATGATACATACACGTGGGATTCGAATGAGTCATCCACTACCCAGTCTACCCACGTGTTGAGCGATTCCACGCGACCGGTTTGTGGTTCATACAAATTCCGGTTGTGAATTGCCGATTGCGATTTGCCTGTCGGGGTGGTTCTGACGCTGCCGTATGCAGCTCTGGTCGTAACTCGTAAGTGCTGCATGGATTCGGCCAAGTCTGAAAACTTGTAGATTTATATCCTGGGTTTTGCCATCTATTTGGATGTATAGAATTTGTATAAATTTCATGTAGACAGTTCGAATTTATGCTGCAGTCTAAAATTATTTATGGTTATTATACTGCAAACTGCTGGCTGAAGAATGAGTGCGCAGACTACGGAAGCCACCGCTCCGGTGGCGGAGCCAGCCTCGTCCTTCTTTTCCTCCCTGGGACCTCTTGATATCACCTTTATCCTACTACTCATTATTGTCCCTGCAATATGGTTGTACAAAAGCAGGAAGAGCAA
>JAQGAU010004629.1:0-11323 GCA_034698045.1 Paramacrobiotus richtersi | reverse complement strand
TCACTTTAGATTCCAGCTGGCTTAGATGATCTAGCAGATTTTTAAATTGTGGAATAAACTTATTCCAACTCATTTTCTGGTCGGAGAAATCAAAAAACGGTTCGGAAGATGCCATTTCACAGAGAGTCAGATTTATCCAACAGATACTCGATGGCATCTTTTATCGTCCAGAAATCGTTTACGGTCAGTTGGCGTGTCATACGGTTATTAAAGAAATGTACAGCAATAAACCTTTCGGGGTATGGGCCGGATCCTTCCAATTCCACGTGAATGCGGACGTTCATCAAAACAACCCGCTGGCAAACGTCTGCCAGCGATGCGAAAAGCTTGTGCAGCGCACCGAGCCGATTGGAAGCGTCACAACGGAAATACCATTCTCCGGATAGCAGTAACACTTCGAGAGGCGGGAGTCCCTTTTCGGTCACAATGCGCAGTAGAGGCCGAGCAATGCCCGCCAGTCGAGTGCCGGGAAAGCGGGGGAAACCATACAGAACTAATACCCTGGTTTGATGGGTCCAGCAGTTGTGCAGGCACGAAGCAAAGAGATATACGTCGTTTGCATAATTATCCAATGAATGGAACCGTGGTGAGACCGTGATAACGCGGCGGATGTAGGTCGAAGTGAGGACACTTTCCCACATTCGGCAAACTCCACGGAGCTTGGTTTGTTGCAGTGTGGTCAAACATCCGAGAATCTATGGCAAAATGCTCCGATCACGATAGAGGAACTGAATGGCATCGTCGAAGAAACCCTTGGTTTCCAACGAATCAACAACGCTTCTTGGCAGACAAAGGAGTATTTTATCCTAAAACAATGAGGGTAAACATGACATGTTGTTACCTTTTTACGGGATATGCAAATCAACACATTACTGATAACCAGAAAAAATGATATATGTGCGCAGTGAGATAATACATTTGAAGTTTTATAAACGCCCATCACTTACTAGAGGTTCTTGAAGTCGTGGCCAGGGAAACTTATCTCTGATTTCCAGAACGGCCAACTCCCTCGATACGCCAGAACGCGGATTGTTGACCACTGCCGTAGCAATTAACTTGTATCGCTTCCGTTGGCAGTATGCATTAAATATCGCAAGCAGTTGATCATCGGACACCAGAGATAGCTCACTGGGCACCACAACAACGGTTCTGTAAAAGTCATCTTTCCTAACGCGCCAGTAGGCCACCAATTCCTCTGTGGAACGTTTCCTAATGCGCTCCCCCATCACGAATCCCCTTAGCTCACGATTTGACAAAGTGACACTGACCATACCAAAAGTGTCCAAGAGTATGCCGGGGTACCATTTCCACCGGTCCGCGGGGTGCCGGCGCAGCAATACCTCCACCTTTTGTTTTTCTTTCAGTATCGCCCGTTCCTCGTCAATGCTCGGTGCAGTGGGCACGTATTTCAACTCGAAGCGATAATGAATGTCGCTCAAGGGAATTAGTCTCGGGCCGGAGAGCCCAGTTCCCCCAAAATGCACAACTAGCCCCCCATCAACAAGATCGATCACGCGTCCACTGTGCAGCATTCCATCGTCTCCGCGCACATCAACACTATTCCATGCACCTTCCACAATTTTAAAAGGCATTTCTAATATTAGCAGCACAAAGAAAACTTAGAAAAGTTTCAACCAATTATTGGTTACCAATAGTGGTTCAGCCTTAGAAAAACACCAAAGATCGCCAGCTCATGTGCGTTTTGTATGACTGCAAAGCAGCAAATGGAATTGCACACCAAGTCATATGGATATCATCCTGTACGAGAGTATTCACTTTTCCAAGTAAATTCAGCTTTGACCTTGATGGAAAGGAATTATGATAATTGAAATCCGGTTACATAATTGAAATCCGGTTATAATTTTGGACGAGATCCACTTGACTTTCTTCAACCAAAGAGAGAAAGTTCAAGACCCTTATACACCCTTTTCCTCGTCAGTCGTGCAGTTTAGATTTTTTCTGAAACGCTTCGCCCTCTCGAATCCTTTGTTATGTTTGCTGTTAATTGTTTTTGTCTTTTTTCATTTCTGACTTTTGTACTTATTTTGATTCGAAAATGAGTCTTTAATATACCACACTGAAAGTCGATACAACTGGCCGCATGGTCCACCAGTCTCACTGGATTCAAACATGAAATCAACAACCACAAAAATGACATCCTGAGTCTGTCTGGGGGCGAACATCCATTCACGCAACCCAATGTTTAGAGGCCAGCTCTCAGTGGGGAAACATTTTCTCGGCCTGATCGGCGCAAGAGCAAGTCGGGGAGCGTATCTTTATGATCCACCGGTGACATAATACGTTCCATCTCGAGTCATGTCGGTCACTTGTTGTACATATTTTTGCTTGTATTTTGTTATTTTAACCCGGCATATCCCGGACCTAGAAGCTGTGGTGCGATTCTTTTCAAACTTTGTGTGCATCAGATAGTCTTCGTTCAAAGTACATCTCTGAATTTTTTCAGAATTCTATGATGAATAGAACAAAAGTTATGAATGCGGTGGATGTTCCACCGCATGGGAAGGACCGGTGCATAGTGCATAACACACAGTGAATGGTGGGAATCGGGCGTGGCACATTCGCGATGATCGTTTTGTTGCATTATTTCAAACATCAGCGAAAAAATCGTTTCAGTGCATGTAGGTGCTATTAAAGTAACCTATTGTCTACTGCATGCCACATTTTTGACTAAAATTATTTAGCGCAGTTTAAAGTTATCGACGATATTGCGCAAACTGACCACTGCCAAACCAGGCTGCGGCCGCTTGAGCACAGTTTTGGTCCGTGCAGACTGGCCACAGTGTACCGTACATTCAACATTGTACGGACAAGCGTACAGCGACTACAAGAATCCACTCTGTGCGAAGTTTAACGTTTGGCACTTCACATCCAGGATGCCGTTATTAATTAATAATTATTAATAATCAACGCGACCATTCAGTGCTACGCTGTGCTGTGCAGTTGCTGTTGCATGAACAGGCAGGCTTCTCTGGCCTGAATGCGAATAAAGGGCGACCAGCAGGCTTGCTTGAAGGAAGGTTATTAATTATTAATTAATACCCGCATCATAGTTATTAATATCGATAACTGTCTTATAATCATACTGTTGCAACAGCATTGTGGACAATAAATAACCAGTGTAATCTGATCGAGAACGACCTAGCGGGGTATAATATTATGTGGGAATAATCACTTGGATATTAGAGCCATTGAATTCATGCATTCCCGTTTATTTGGCAAGTGTTGCAAATTCCTGATAACGTTTCGACAGAAAAGCCGTGAGCACGTTTACTAACGCACGCTTGGATGGATTATTGTAACCGAACAGACAGGCTTCTCTTCGACATTTCTGGAGCAAGCCTGCTGGTCGCCGTTTATTCGCATTCAGGCCAGAGAAGCCTGCCTGTTCAGTCAAAACTATATTCAACGGACAGCGGCCACGCATCTGCGCAAGCCTAGCCCAACACTGCACAGCATAGCACTGACTGATCGCGTAAATTTCGCAGTATCGGTTAATCGTCAGTACATGCATACCCCACGCATTCACCCATGCGGTGGAGTATCCACCGCGTAAACAAATCACCGTGTTGACAAAAAGACGTTAGGCCGAAAAAATAACAAAAAATGTTAACACCTAGCGCGATGTGCAGTATCTTCGGCTATAATAGTCCAGACTACGACAGTCGTTGTATACAGTCAGCATATCTATTGCCCCGTGGCGCATGCTTAGCACCATTTTCAGCTCTATTGCAGTAACATTTTAAACGGCAAAATATGATAACTGTCAACTTTTCACTAGTTCTAAATTATGCTTAGACATCTGATATCCACACTGTGTCAGAAGTTTGAATACATTTGCATTTTTAAGCAAAATAGGAAGCGCGAACCATTGCGGTGGAGATTCCACCGCATAGGTAATGACGGGGCGACGAATCGAGCTCATTGTCCAGTGACCATAAACGAGAGCTACGGTTGTCTGACCAACAGGAAGAGTACAACGCAGGACGCCGACATTAGACACTTCGAGTCTACTGTTCCATACAGGCTAGACACCTAGTGCCCGTCAATATCGATTCATACATGAGATGCCGAGCAGACGCGCCATAGCGATAAACTGGAACAGACATTTGGACATGCTGAACAGCCCGAAAAGACAGTGTGGCGAACTCTCACTGTTGACAGCCGCCATTATTGTCAGCCGGTATTCCAGAGATCAGTACAACAAAATATGTCATATGAAAAATAACGACAAAATTTTGTTTTCGCACATACTCATTCTGTAATTTCCGCCCTTTCATAAAAGAAAACCTCGCTGGATACACCGCGAAGCAATAGGTGGAGAATCTACGTATGAATTATACGTAGTCCGTAGATTCTCCACCTATTTGCCTTATGCAGTAGAGGGTTGAAGCGTACGTACAGGCGGTTCGAACAAGGAAGTGGTGAAAAAACTGTTACAGAAGTGATGCAGTCGGGCACTGTTATGAGCCGTATAAAAGGTAAAAATGTACGTACAAAGTGCAGATGCAGGCGGGTACTACAAAGTGTAAGCCAATGAAAAAATTCGAACGAGCCAATCGGAAAGCTTGGAATTCTAGATCGAGTGCAGCCGAGCGACAAGTAGTCGCCACCAAATGCGGTAGCAAATTCTATCGGAGAAGCATATAAACTGATGAGCGGATATGAGTCAGGTGTGCAATTGCCGTACATCGACTGTTTTTCTCAATCCGCTCACATTCGGCACACCGTACGTTTTTTGGATGTGGGACCCCCCTGGCCTTGTAGAGAGAAAAAACTGTCCGGAATTTTTCGGATTTACCAAAGCAATTTTTTTTACCATAGTCGCCTATGAGCAGAGTGGTGTAAGCTCCTCAGTAAACCCAATCTGTGGCTGTGGCATTTCCCGAATTACTATCCACAAGATCGGAACATTTCTTAGAAATATTCTTGGTTGTACGAATTTCTCCCTCTTCTTCCTCTCAGCAGACTCAGCGCAAAATCTTGGATTCCTCGTGTAGAAACCGCAGAGCAGTCCTCCGTAGGGATGTCAGTGGGACTCCAGCAAAACTGGCTTCAGCTAATGTGGAATCCGGACGAAAATGCACATCGGGCCGGGTGCATATTTTCCAACCACTATGATACCCAAAGTGTGTTAGGAACTGAGGATTACTTATGATGACGATTACCCAACTAGGTCACGCATGACTTTTGCTGATCCCGCTGCGGAACAGCTGGACAATCCGTCAGTTTCGCAAAGACCTGCAACATGCTGATGTGCCTAGCTTGCACGTTATGATATCCAGATATCGTAAAGGTTATGGATATCGCAGTTTTGGACAGGATTATGAATGACCGCATCGTGAGTTATCGGTTCAAACAGCATACAGTGTTAAGCATAATTTCCACATATGCAAGTATGTTAAACATATGCAAATGACAAGTTCCTGCTGCTCTGGTTAACTTAATTTGTTAGGTATGGTCATTCCCTTACTGCATATGCCTGACTGCATCATGTTAATCGTTCAACTGACATCAACTCTGACCCTGTCAGCTGGCAACATTTGACGTCTTTTTCTAGACTGATGTCTGATAGTCATATACAAATTAATATGGGTGTATCGATAGGAATATTAACAGTTCTGTAATAACACACAGGTTATCCCCATTTAACAGACAAGCATGCAATGTTCTACCAATGTTCAGCTGCATTACCTTCACGGATTCGCGAATCGCTTCCGGTAGCATGGGAGTCCTCAAATGCTCATCCACGTCAGTACCCCCGTTTATGCGAAGTCCTGCGCATCTTTCGTCGAGGATCTTTAATAAAGGCTCCAACCAGTTGTCCTGCTGCAGCTCAACCGTCTCCCGTGTAAGACAAAACTGAGCATTTCGAATGAATATGCGAGCCCGTCGTATGATCATCTTCTTGCACACGCGACCCCAGTCCGCGCAACATTCTACGACGCCGAACGTTTTATCCACACCGCGACGCCATGTCAGCAGTGCCAGTGTTGCGTTCGAAATTACAACGAGCGGGAGTGTAGTTCGTTTGGCCTCCAGCATGTCAATAACATTCTCAAGGGATCTCGCGTGAAACTCAGCATAACTGCCTATGTCGGTCCCAGTGAAATACACTGTTGTAGTTGCCGAAGTGACCATTTTATGCAGCGTTAACGATGGATGCACCCATTTCGGCTTGGGCGCAGACAGGCTGATCTGCACACACTCCGAAGCGACCGCCGTCACCATGACGTTCCATGAGTAGCAGACCTGGCGGCAGATCATCTGGTCATTCACCTTCAGAACCGAGAAGATGTCACGCCAGAGTTGCACAGGGAGGTGTAGAATAACGTTAGGACCATCGGAGTACGGAGGCTTTTGGGCTGATTCTGAAGGTTGACCACTTCGACGTTCGTCCAAGACAACTAAAGAAAATGTAAAGGCTTTATCTGCGTATCCAGTACGAACTTACATGCACCAAAATTATTAATCGAAATCGAAGGTTTTTTCTCGCGAAAATGCATCTTAATATATCTTTCTTCAAGTGGACTGGAAAGCTGTTAAAGGTATCTGTAAGTATACTGTACTGTACTTATTATTGTAAATTTGTACACGCCGATATATTTGCATAATAGGCGTTCCCGTGTAGAGAACAAACCGAGCAGTAAACTGCCAGTAATGGATCGGGTTCCGTAACCCAGAATGCTTACAATTTCAAATTTGGAGAGCGGCTTTGAACGATGGGATAAATACACCAGTCGTGTCCCCTTGTGAGCCAGTTTGACGCACTGGGTATCCGTATCTGTTGCCCACATTTCAAGAAACTGCTCCGTCCAGTCGAAGATGTGGACTCCCTTTTCTACGGGCAGTTTGGCCGTGTAGCGGTGAAACTGACGAAACTCAGACCTACTGAGAGATCGCAGCTGGAGTCCTTGGGGTCGAATTCTCGTGTATGGCACTACCTCTTGAATTACTCGACCGGCCACGTAAATTTCCACGAACGCTGAATACCCGCGACATCCCACCAGAAATCTGGATGGATACCATGTCCACGGACCATCGGGAGAGCTCCTGAAAAGGGTGTGCACCAGGTCGCCGACTTTGAATGGTCGGTACTTTGTATGATCTTTCTCCACTAGACACTGTTTAAAAGCAACGTAGACCGAATGCCGGTCGCGATGGTCGAAATCCACAACGAAGCCACGCCAGCTTGTTATATCGCGTATCACTCCGCGATGAAGCAAACCGCTGCAATCATCTTGGACATCCACCGACCACCGCAAGAGATCCTTCTTGAACATTGTGCCGAGTATGCTGCTGAAATAAATGAATAAAAAACGAAACTCCAGCGAAAAAGAGTCAAATGGAGTTCTAGTTTTGTTTCTGTCTGACGATCCAGATTCGGAACAAATCGTCTACTTAGGCAGTTTTAGCACAAGATGGCGGGTGATTTGAGCTGACTGGTCGAGGTTAATCACGTTATGTGCATTGTACAGTCTATTCGGCCTGCGAATACTGCGGCCACTTACTGGATGCTGGCCGAAGCGGGACTGTCTGCACACACAAGAAGCTTCGTACCGACCGGGTATTGTGAATGCACCCATATAGGAAAGTCTTGTCAGTCTACTTTGTGAGCACTGCTCGCCATTGTTCTCGTATATCCGGCTAGCCACATCACATGCGCGCGGCCAATTCTAGCTTTTACAGATAGATCTATTGTCTCTGCTCTTTGTCCAACAGTTCAACCAGATTTTTTATGTTTTTATACAGCCATTTTCTGAGAACGTCACTCCTCCTACTTTCAGTAGATTTTGCGAAGGCTCACCCACAACCAGGACTAACGGTCAAATTAATAAACCCAGTTCTCCATGTCAGAATCTGGGTAATCTACTTTATTTCATCGTTCAGCCTCAGTTTACGCAGCAGAATCTGCGCAATGAAAGCTCTCATAGGTTGGTGCGCGGTTGACGTTAAAGATGGCGACAGTGGCCAGATCCAGCGCGGAGTGGTCTGTGATATTATCAGCCGTCGTGGTTTCATTATGGATTTCGACTATCCCGCCCATCATTCCGTCTACATTGCCTATAAAAGATGCGTAGTGGAGACAAAGAAGAAACCCATCAATGTTGGTGACTCGGTGTACACGCTCTTTCGGAGCTCTGTCGATCTTCCGTGGACGTGGCATCCATCTAAATTCCTGGCAGGATCTGAAGCGCATGGAGCCTTTGTGGAAATTGATCTTGCTGGGCAGATAATCCAAGACGTGGTATCATACGAGAGAGTTCGACACCAGGGAACTGTGCTGCGATCTCTCAGCGGGGATGAATTTCGCGGATTTCGCCGTTGCAGGGTAAAACTGCCCGTAGAAAGTGGAGTACCGAACATCGACTGGAACCAGCAGTTTCTGAGAAACTGGGACAAAGAGACGGGTACGAAGTCCGTTAAACTGGTTCACAATGGGACACGACTGGTGTATTTATGCCGCTATCGAGGGCCGATCAGTGAATCAGAGACTGTAAGTATTCTTCGGAATCTTTTCCCTCGCTTGATGTACGCTTTGTTATACATTTATCCAAGTACTTTATGGATGTAGCTTATCTTCCGCGTTAGTACAGCACTCTACGTATCTTTTTGATTATTGATGCATATGGTTTGGAGATAATCTGGATTAGCTGAAGTGAGGTTCATGATTTCGTTAGCACCGTCACCAGCCTGTTCTTGTAGAGGTACTGTCAGTAGACTTTTATACGCTTTTTTTAGGAACAGCACATTCGTAATCTGAAAGCGCGCTGTCAACTTTCGGATTCGGCCCAGTACTTGCCAGATGGCTCTTCCGCTGTCTTTCACCTGCCTGTGCATCTATTGCGTGAAATCTTGTCCGTTTTGAAAGTGGATGACCAGATGGTCTGCCGAAATGTCTGCATCTTGTGGAACGCTATTGTGACGGCGGTCACGGCGGAGTTTGTGCACTGTTATCTGCCGAGCGCAAGTGCACCCGGAATCATGTACTACCGTTAGCCATGCATAAACTGGTCACTTCGGCAACCAGAATTCTAGCTTTTACCGGGAATCTCTCATGCTATGGCCATATGAAATCCATTAAGGTCGTCATTGCCATGCATCATCGTTCCACTGATTGTGATTTCGGCCGCACGGATCGCACTGCGACATCCGAGTTGGGGAATTGGTTCGAACGATACGGCGCTCGGCGTGGGCATAACTTGTTCAGACTGGGGTACAGTGTGCAAGAAGGTTATTGTTCGATCAACGGAAATCAGCATCGAAAGCGCCACGTTTAATGTTCAAATGGCAGGGATCGAGCTGAAGCAAAACAGTTGGTGGGAGCCGTTGCTAGACGTATTAGACGAAGCGTGTGCCGAACTAAATCAAGCGGAACTGGCCAGTGTGCACAAGTACTGGATGACTCAACCGCGTTTTCCAAGAACCATTGTGGTAAGAATTGTATGGCATACGATGGTACTGCAAGAACATGACGCATACATAAATTATACATATATTCTTTTAGGAAAATATGCACCCAGGTGATACACGTTTCCATCTGGAAGCATCTTCAGCTAGATATACCAATGCCGACATCTCAGTGCTGTCACTACGGAGATCTGCTCGATGGTATCTGCTTACATCGATGCGTCTCAATACTTAACAGCCTCTAGTTCATGACAACCAATACGAAGTTGAAAGAGTTGCGCATGAATAGACGCACGCCCATATGACATGTTTATTTGTAGTACTCCAAATATTGCTTTTATTTTGGAGTTGCATGTGTTGTACTTGATACGATGTAGTCTGAATGAACTTTGTTTATCTTGGCTGTTTTTTCTGCTTTGAAACTGGAAACTGCTGATTTGCGATACAATCATTAGCATTAGCAACACAGAAAGTTTGTGCTAATTATGCGAATTATCAGAAGTGGCTGCACGCATGAAATTTCGGGTTCACTGTTGAAATCGTATTTTTCCTTTCTGTTTTAATTTCTGATAATTCGTTCATAAATAATAAAAATAGGTTTCTCGTAAAGAATCGAATTCCATGACACACAAATCAAATAAACATAGCAGCTCGGAGTCGAGCAGCGGGCCCGATGCCGTTTTTGCTCGCTTTTATTCGCGACTGATATAACTGTTAATTAACCAAAGCTCTGCACCAACATACAGTAAACCTTCTTAATCAACGAGAAACATTGCAACTGGCGTAGGGAACTAACTTACAACAATCCATAAAAAGATTCCTACTTGTATTCTTACAATGTATTGTTCTTTCAACACTTCCTTTCCCACACCCACAAGCTACACTCGGTGTTGCTGAATGTACAGATCCTTGGATTCCGTAAGATAAGCTACGCCGAGCGCGGTTTGGACTCGGATGGGTGACCCCTCTGCTCTCCGAGTACACTAAGTTCTCCGCTGTGCCAGTCAACACCAGCACTGGCCGCATTCAGTGGCGTATTGCGTTTCCACGACGCCTGGGCTAATTTGGATTCTGCATGGAATCAACATGCTGCTCGGATACACCAAACACCCACCTTCGGCTCGCTGATGCCTTTGGATGTATGTGCGGACGTATCGTGTTTTCTTAGTGCTCCCTTTTCTTCTGCAGTACGAGTAGTGAGTCGAGTCTAGCAATTCTGTGATTCTATTGCTGACATTTGCTGCTAGAACTTACTTGTTAGCAATGTATTTGATGTGTGGCGTGTACGCAACCAGACTTGGTGTGTCCGGCTCGGGTTTGTCTGACTTCGAATTAAATACAAATGCACCATTCTACTCAGAATATTTAGAATAACCAGCTATATGAGCGGACGTTTCCATTGGCTGCTTCAACAGTATACAGCCCGCCTACTTGTAGGTAAGCATTCGCAGAGGATTCGCCATTTTGTGCACCTTTCATTTTCATCAGTCGAGTTTTTGCGAGTCGGAGTTTTTAACTATTCTTAATGCCGCCGGGTGCAACCAAAAATCGGTTTTCTTACGCCCTTTCTTGCTGATCAAGGTTGCCGTTTTTATTCATTTATTTCAAGCAGTAGTCTTTGCACAATGTTTGCGAATGATTTACTGCGGTGGTGCACGGTGGATGTTAGGGATGATGACAGTGGGTTGCTTCATCGCGGAGTGATGCGCGATATCACAGGCCGTCGTGGCTTCACTGTGGATTTCGACCATCCCGGCCGTCATTCGGTCTACGTTGCTTTTAAACGTTGTCTAGTGGAGAAAGACCGCAAAGAGCAGGAACCCTGCAAAGTCGGTGATTTGGTGCAGACCCTCTTCCGCAGTTCTCCCGATCGTCCATGGACCTGGTATCCATC
>JAQGAU010004628.1:0-11323 GCA_034698045.1 Paramacrobiotus richtersi | reverse complement strand
TCAGAATGCTACCTGTTGCAGCATTCTGAAACGCCACACCGACTCGGACAACTGTCTCCTTGTTTAGCTTCTGGCGAAGCGTCATCAGCGCTCTGAGAAGGCCAAGCCTCTGGTACTGCGGCATTTCCCGACTGTTGTAACAGACGAGGAATCTTCACATCTGGAAACGGACAGCGTACGTGACTAGTGACGCAGTTGAAAGTTCGGACACATATCACACGCTGTAGGTAAACTGTACAATATACTCAATAACGCAGGCTATATCTGTCCGTAGGTCACTGCATTGATCGGATGACGTTAACGTAGATCGGCAGGATGTGGTGTTGGATGATGTGTACTCCTGGATCCGGCAAGTTCCCGCTCGGCGAGCACCGATGTTGCCGCGACTGTTGTCAATCGCCCGGCTCGCTGACGTGAAGCGCCAGCATCTGCCGAGCTCGGTTGCCGGGTTTATTGGCCGAACCGGACAGTGTGGTGCTGGCCCATCGGAACAAATGCAGCAGTCAGGTTGGACGGCGTTCCCTGTAGTCACCAGACAGGCAGCCAAAAGTATGGAGAATACCATGGAATTCGTCGGTCTGGAAATCGGAATCGATACTCTCGTTAGTATCGTTGCATTGGAGCACCTGCGCTGTCACAGGCCTGAACCTGTTGTAAGTGCTCATACGTGCGACATGTGTGTGGTTTGCCATAATGTACCATAATGCCATAATGGTCTCTGTCTGACTGATCGGCTAATGTGTTGCTAGCATGTTTAACACAGTAGGACAGACATGCTCTTCCAACCACCTACGGATCTTCTCCCGAAAGAATTGTCGTAATGCTTAACTAATTTTGCAGAGGATAAGATGCCGCATGGCTTCATGCTCAAGATCTAACGTTAAGCCGATTCTCTGGAGAGCAACTTTCCACGGCAGCGCCGTATCAAAAGGCGACATCCAGTCGTTACTCGCAATCGGGTGTCCTGGCGTCGGGATAGATCGTTCGCGTTATCAGTGTGTTCCATCGATGTTGTGATTCGGACGATGCGACCGCGCTGTACCGCTTTGCTTTGTGCCCCTGCAAGTCGTGGACACCAAAGACCCGAATACTGTAGTGGTACGGCCATCGCGGTCGAGAGCCGACCGGGCCGGTTTGCTACAATGCATTCTGGCGGAAAAGGAACTGTCGGCTCTGGAAATGTGTCTGTTGACCGAAGATTGGGACCTCTTTCGTGTTAGCTCGTCCGATTCACGTAGGGTCTTGTGCAAAGCTTCCGCGGTACTGGCGGGAATCGACCGTCATGTCATCTGAAAGGTTGTCGGTGCTGACATCAACTTCGACGATTTTCTCAATACGACCACAAACTCAGAACTGTAATTTTGGTTTTTGTAACCGGTTGGGTTTGTTCTCCAGTAAAAGAGGTGCTTTTATTTTTGTAACAGGAAAAGGGGCATGCGCGTTCGCTTTATCATGTAAACGGTCATTTCTTTAGATTTTGTTTATCATCGGTTTATGCGCACTGTAAAAGAGAGAACCGCATGTTTTGATTTTGACAATCAGATGTTAGTTTGTACTTTAGCAGCTGTTCACTGGTCACACCGCGATTGCAAAGATCTGAAGATCCACGCTCGAAACACTAGCTGTCGGGTAGAAGCTGGTAATGCCCATCTTATGATCGGTCATAGTTTATTTAAGCGACTGAAATTAGCGTCTTGTTCTTCTTTTGCGTCCACGGATCAGGATCGTGATTGCTCGGCAAACATACTTACCAAATTATGGATAAGCCGAAACAGAAAATCAGTGCTTCTGTGCTAGCTGCAGAAAGTTCAGCTTTACCGGTTCAAAGACAACGTAGTTAACCAAAGAACAGCTGCACGGACCGTATTAACTGTGCATGCAAATGGATTTTCCCACTTCCGTGCTGTAAAAACACTGACACTGATCCGAAAGCTCGGAACAAAAAATACGGTGCGTTCCACCGTTCAATAAACAATAATAAGGCGTTCAATAAACATTTCCACGGTGCGGTACAATTGTGAGGGTTCGTTATCCAACACCATAATCCTACATGGGGACAGATTAAAGGTCAAAGCTAATAAAACAGAATCCGCAGCGCGTAGCGCAAAGCAGCCGGAGCGGTAGCCACTTACGAGCATAGTTCCATCATAGAGCGGGTCGTGCTGACTGGGTCGTGAGTGTGTTCATCCTAAGCTGCATTAATACCGTCCAGCTGGGGGTGGAGATTTTTTGAGGAATATGTACCACTTCGCCGTTTGCCGAAGCGTTGCTTTCGATTAACCGTATCTGGGCGCTGACCTTTCCTGTTTTATACAAAATTCAACATGCAAGGAAAGTGGCAGCTTTGTCTGTGAACAAATATTCGTATAACATATCCATTTGGCTGGTATGTCAGAATTTTTTTCAGATTATTCTAAAGTTGCAACAAACACTTACCTGCACAATATCTGCACCACAAACTGTGATTATTGTGCTTCGTGCATATTTGAAGTGTTTTGAGAGGCATTCGCTAATACACAAAATTGTATACATACAAGAAATATCTTTGGCTGCCGCCTCGAGGAGTTTCTTGAAATCTGTATTCACTATTCGCAATCGATTCGACGGCAACTGTCCAGGTCTAAGCTGTTTAAAACGATTATGACCCAAAACTGTTCGAAAAAGGGCGACAATTTCTCGGTCGGGACTTGTGCTACGGTTTTCCTATGGCATTTGTCCATGCAATCTATTAGATGGCATAGGAAGTAAGGACGTAGAAGTTCCTCTGGAGACATGTTGTAAACGGAGTGCTTTAGATGGAGCGCGTAGCATATGCATAAAAACGCTGATTAAATGTTGATCACGTTTGCAGCTGTTTGAATTGTCAATGCGCCTCTCAGGAACAGATCCAGGTTTCTAGCTTCAGCCTGATTAACCAAGCGGCATCTGACATTCAAAAATTAATCAGTGGTTGTGGGCTATATCCCGCTAAATATCTTGCTTTTGTGCTGTGTAACAGGAAATAACAACTCACAAATTTGGGCACTGGTTATAGTGATGATCTGCTGCTGCTCTCATACGACGTTTTATCCTCGGTATACGATGCAAAAGAGATATTTTTTACTGACGATTATCTGGAGTTAATGCGCCGAGTGTGACCCAGTACCACTTTCTTTGTACTTTCTTAACTGAGTTCTTTCAACATACGTGTCCTATTTGTTCATTTCCGGAATTATTTGCAACCAGCAGACTTTGTAAAACGAGAAGGGCGTCAGGAAAGGTCAGTTAATTACTAGTCAGAAAGCATCCGGCGCACGCTGTGCCAGTTCCCCGAAATAGAAGAATAATTAGAAAGCGCGAGCCTAGTCACCTGCACCTTGATTACTTTGTGACCCAGCGAAACCGGTAAACAGCATCATTATAAATTTATACGGTCTGGTAGGCGGATCGCACTTCCGGACTTCTCACGCGAAACCAGCGATGTCATTTTTTTTGTTATATCTATCCCGGCAGCTGACAGCTATACCGGAACGCCCAACATTTAGCGTTCAACATTGGCAAAAGTAGCTTCAGAGTAAGCTCCTTGTCACAAATTTATATTCGTTGTATTGCCATTATGAACGACTCAACTGCCAGCACGAACACAACTGACTCCTTTATTTCCTTACAATGGGACTTCATCGTCGTCACCCAGTCCTTGTTAGCAGTCAGTGGATTGGTTCTTAACGCGTATCTTTTTATCATTTTTTCCCGCCGTAAATTTGAGCATTCCTCTTTCATCGTGTACCTGCGAGCCCTCCTTGCCGGCAATATTTTCTACATCACAGCCCGTTATCCGTTGTACATTATTCGGGAGTTTTCCCGATCATGGTGGATGGGAGTCCCGGCGTGCTCGTTGCTGCTGTACGCAGTATGGGTTTTTCCAGCGTTTCTGAAGCACGTCGAAGCGTTGATTACGATTAACCGCATCTGGGCACTGACCTTTCCTGTTTCGTACAAGAATCATCATACAAAGAAAGTGGCAGCTTTGTTGTGTGGAGGAGTGTTCGTATATGCCCATTTGACCGGCATGCCTGGATTTATCCAGGTCAGTTACTCTGTACCAGTGTCTGCACCACAAACCGGGATCATTATTAATGGCAGTCGCTATTACATAATAGTACACACATGAAAGCCGAAGCGCAGAAGGGTTAACTAAGTCTAAGATTGTCTGACATTTCTGCAATGCTTCCTGGACTATTCCGAACGGAACAGGAAGAAACCGACCTATGTTTGGGCCACAAGACGCGTCTCTCCCGTTTTACTGTTGCTCTGATTCTGGGGTACCGCAACCGGTCGGATAAACAAAAAACCATTTGTTTTGGGTACTTAAGACGCGCCCTTTAGTATGGTGTTGTTACGCAATACATTCAGCACTGTAAGCGATGGGACGAACACAAAAAACCCTCACGCGCACTGTAGTGCCGTGTTTTTGAGCAAGACTTTTGGTAGCGTGACCGACAGGACAAGTAACTCATTCTCGCGGTTCATAGTTTAGTTTCTTCCAGAGCAGCCAAACCCGTGGCACTCGGCGTTGTTAACAAGGATACAATAACAAAAAAAGTTATCAGAATATATTCACAAAAAAGACTCACACCTGCCAAGAGACAGCAAATTTTTAAACGGGCCACACTGCAAAATATTTTGTGGGTTGTTTTTCCAATGCCGTCAACCCGCCGTTGGTAAATTTTATACCTGTTTGCCGCAATGTCTTATTTACAGGATCTACTGTTCTATCGGCCACCAATATCTCATGGCTGTGAGTTTAACGCTTCCGCCCAAACCACGTGGGACACGGTGACGCAGCTGCTGACCTACGATCTGCCGGTGATGTTTGTTGTTGCCGTTTATCCGTTTCTGTTCTACAAGCAGAGACAGCGGTGGAGAAAAATTGGCAGTCGAACTCCAGATGCTACTGGGCGCTGCAGGAGAACGCAGCGCTCACGACCGTTTCTGCTGCTAACCCTGCTCACCGCCAGCCTGTTCGTATGCTGGACACCGCTGTGTACGTACTGGACAATCAACCTGTTTACCTCTGTGGAAGGATTAACGATGCTGTATAAAATTGGTGTGTTTCTGAGTAGTTTGCAGCTGGTTTTGGATCCCATTTTATTTGCATTAAGCTTCAATCTGTTTCCGTGCCAAATCGTTGAAGGTCAGTAATTCAACCCATAGATGGCGTACAATTCGAATCTACCCGTTTCAACTTCTACCATGTACCTAAACGCACAAACTGCAAGCGGAGATATTCGCCCAGCAGGCAAGACATATCATACCCCTTTGGGTTTTTCCTTTTGCGCATATATGCTTTCAACAAACTTGTACACGCTTTGGCTGCAATTTTTTACTCCTAAACTAACTTAATATACTGCTGAACTCACAATTGTCTGCGTCATGGCTGGTTTGTAAAAAAAGAAAACTGACAATCCGCCAGATTATATCGGTCACACAATCGGAGCAGTTTAAACTTCGCAAAAGAAACAATATTTTCGATAAGATCATAGAACAAAAGGTCACTGCAGGACACCTTCCCTAAGCGGGAAGGAATCTAGTTACCACGCAGAACTGAAACAACTCCACGAATCCAATCACGAAATAAGAGTGAACGCCCAGTCCCACCGAAATCAACAACAAGACCTCCGTCCAGAGCATCGATCACGCGGCCGGCATGGAGCATTCCATCGTCTCCAACCACATCCACACTGTTCCACGCCCATGCAGTCCGGAAGAAAATGGATTGGCATTTCCGTTATAAGTGATAGAAAAACAGTGTTGAGTCGGGTGCCCAATTTTGCAGATTTTCGCAAAATATCGCAGTGCAATATTCGATATGTTCAGCGTGGCACGCTCGAGCACGTTGTGGCCAAACTAGCCATATTGACTGATGACGGTTGAACGCGTGCACAATGACTGCACAGTATACTAAATGCGCATGATGACTCGTCCTGAAGGCATCGTACGGCCACAGTTACCGGGTTGAAATTAATATCAACACGTGGTATATTTTATCAGCACTGTTTTGTACTTGATTTTTTTTTTGACAACAGGTTTATTCGGCAAAAGCCCGCTTGCACTTTATCCTCTTTTCTGCATTTCAAGTAACGATAGCCATTCCCAAGGTATAAGATGAGGATACGATTTCGCCTCGGATTAGACAGAATAATAATTTGCAACCCAACGACTGTTCGCTTCGTTTAGCAAGCGAAGGAAATTGAGTAAAATTCTGTCTGGCCAAAGTTGTGAAATTATGTCACAAACGTTATCTGATATCGCAATTGGTGAACTTTTGTTCCTTTGCAAGGTGGAGACGCCGTTGTAACACTTCTCAATTTAACATAGGGTCAGATAGTTGAGTTTTGTTCGGACTTGCATTACATTGGAAATGAACCACATATTCCCGCAAAATTCCGACAAACGATATCAGTTCTGCATGTCACGTCGTGAACTTTCACTTCACTGAACAGAGAACTGACACAATTAAAACGTAGCCAATATCGTAATACAGAGGTCATGTTGCAACGCGACACGTTTTGAAAGATGAACAAATCCCGTTTAGCAAACAAGGAGAAACATTGCATCGAATCCACACAAAAACATCGCAAATCAAAGAAAATTAAAGCTCCTACTTATTTAGCGGCAATTTTAGGTCTCATGTGTGACGGGAAAAGATTCTACGACCATTTGGATCCAGACGCTGATACAGCGCGTGCAGAGACAGCTTGTTCAGTTGTCGAACATCGATACCGTCCAGGCCAGCTTCTACAGAGCGGAAAATCCTAATTCCACGGTAGCGCACGTCATCCCGAGGGTCCAAGGCCTCAGGGGCGTTAAACAACGTCTGCACACGGTAAAAGACATCATTAGTAGCGCGAATACGGTGTTTGACATACAGCATAATAATTACAAGCCTGCCTGTTAAGACTCAGCCAAAGCCGTTTACCCAAGATTTGATTAAATGTTAATTTGTCCTAACGGCGTCCAGCGAACGACTTGAAAAACCGCCTAAAATATTTTCAGATTTTGTGATTTGTTTCTCACAGAAAGGAAGCAACTCCATACACCATTAGAAAGCGTAAAGATGTTCAACAAATTTATTTTTAATTTTTCCGTTTATCCTTCCGCCGTCAGTAGTCCGCCCCCTAGTGGGAGTAAAATGCATAAAATCCCTCATCAACTTACGAAGGCTAAGGGTACCGTCTCCTGACGCCGAAATACTGCAGAGAATCCATGCAAACTGATCGCAGATTTCCCAGAACAGTCAGCTTCCGGAGTCCTCTCTGGAGCGGGTCGCTGACGATTTGCGTCGCCATCATCCAGCAACAAACCCGTCGGCAGTGCGCGTTGAATGCTGAAATCAGCTGCTCATCTGAAACACCGAGCTCGCTCGGCACCACAACCAGCTTTATCGCGAACTGGCCATCCGTCACTTGCGGAGAAGCCAGCTGTTCCGCGGTGGATATTTCCCGAATGCGCCGTCCCATCACGATCCCCTTTAGCACACGATCTGCCAAAGAAACGCTGACGAGGCCGAAATCGTCCAGGAGCACGGCTGGATACCATTTCCAGGGGTCCTCCGGCTGCAGACGCAACAGCACCTCCACTGGTCCGCTCTCTGACGGCGTCTCCGAAGGCACGTTAAAAGATCCAGATTCCTCTGTTTTTACGCTTAAGTGGGCATTGAAACAACGGTAATAAGCATCGGAAAATGGAATTATTCTGGACTGTCCTGTTCCACCGAAATCCACCATAAGCCCAACATACAGAACATCGATCACGCGGCCACTGTGGAGTAATCCGTCGTCTCCTCGCACATCGACACTGTTCTACGACCATTTCTCGTCGTGGAAAGGCATTCTAAATGCTCCGTATCGACAAGCATAAAGCGCGAATAGCGGGTTTGGAAACTGATCGCAGGGCAAAAATCGCAATTGCTTATATAATCTGCAAATTCAGATTACCATGTTTTTCGCTCAGCGAGTCAGCGTTACAGGTGTTGACACGTAGTTGCCGTACCGTGCGTAGTGCACCGCGCAGTCTGCAGACTTACAGTGCACGAAGGGCATGCCGTACGCAAACGCGCTTCCGCGGATATTACCGCAATACGGATAATTTGACCGCGCATACGAAGGCGGAAATGCCACGTCCGGGATAAACTTGACATAATTCGCAGGGCAAGAAATTCATCGAACCGGTGGTTCTGCTAATTTTTAAAGGATATTTTAGAGTGTGTCATTTCCAGGTTAATAAAATGATGCGCTGGAAGACCGAAAAACACAACGCGCAAGACCGCTCGAATCGAATTGGTCATTTACAGTACACTTGACTACACAAGTAATAATTAGTGGCTAAAGTCATGGAATACGTACACGACATCGTCATAGGTTGGAAAAGAGTTTGGCTTCTATGTATACAACGACAACCACAAAACTCTACAAATCCAGAAGAAAAAGTCGCCTGATCAAAAGCCTTAATAAAAGACGGGTACACATCAGCGTATCTGTGTATTTGAGTAAATAACCTGATTGCACCGACTAACACACCGATGCCAAAGCTGTACAGGTGCACTATTATCCGCGTCGTCGGCGTTCACATTTTGTTACAATAAGTTTTTCAGTCGCCTCCTGTAACTGCTGGTTCGCGGTGTTTTAGATTCATTAATCCTTTATACAATGGCAGATTCCCTTCGCAAACGCGCATATTTGTGTGGCATGTAAAGAAAACTGGCAGGCGTAAGGCCTCGTTTAAATGTTTACATTTAGATTCTTTTGCACACACTGTATAAAGTAATATGTAATGGACAAAAATTCAATATTGCACAAAAATAACCATGTTATTTAACGTTTATCATACCCTACGGTGTACCTCATAGATTTTAACTGCTAATCATGGAGTAAAATATTACGATAAATCAGAAAGCAGTTTTATATGTGTTTCTCTCTGTTTATTCTGAAAATTTGATATTTCCGTTCTTGTGGTAACCCTAACGGTGTACATTTTAATCCGTTAAGCATCACACTACAGTACATGATAATCTTCACTGACGCTTTGGGGCTTTCCGCGAGTCTTTGACCTTTTTCATAAGAATTAGAATGTACCATTCGGTTCTCCTCTCCAAGAAACAGATTACAGTGACCCACACATTCGCAACTACAGATACAGTATAACGAATATATTAATAATTAAGTTGTTCTCGTTTTCATCTCAAAACTGGTCAACACACAACACCACCGCTGCAGCAAATAAAGCGCGTCAAACAGCCCATCTACGTGAGTACGGTGCAGAGTGGTAATTATCCATTTCCCATCGCCTACTCTGTAGTGTCTCCTCGTGGTTTAGAATCGTGCTATTGGGAGCGTAATCTTTCTCAGATGTTGCACTGTCCTTGTAGTTAACAGTGACAAGCTGCTGGGGATGTGCTTCCTACAGATGCACGTCTCACTTCTGTATTCGGTGGCGGAAAGCTAAAAATAGTCACGGAATAAGACATGGAGCAATGCACTTTCTCTGGCCGCACTATGCAGTTCATATTATACGGCGCAGACTACCGTATAATATTATCCGCTGTTACTGCTAAACACTACCGAGATAAAATTTTAGAGTAACACATCGACGCACTACGCAGCCTACTTCTACTAATTTGCAACAACCATCTTCGAGTCTTCCAACTGGTATCCTTTAAAAATGCAGGCTTTGTTGGTTTTTTCCATGTTGTCCCTGTTATCCGCTGTCTTTGCTGGAGTGACAATAAAGACGCTCAAGGCCGGTGACGGTAAGCGAGACGCATACTGTGAGACTGCTAATTTACGACAAAAACCAACACAAAGCAAGATCTCGAAACCCTTTCCCCCTATGTGTATGGCGTAGCAATAACGGGCCCGTCTATATTATAAGGGTCAAGTCAATCGCGATTCCGGTTGGCGTTAATTTTTGCGAGATCGCACTTTTGAAACAACGCATTTATCAATATGGGTCTTGGTAAAAACGATGTATATCAGTGATTTCATAATTACATTATTTTTTACAGGAATCAATTTTCCGCAGAAGGGACAGACCGTAATAGCCCACTACACCGGTTTGTTGTTAATCTTTCAAAGGCTAATCACCCAGTCACGATACAGTAACAGTACACTTGCATTACTTATTTTTCGCCGTATTATTGTACAATTTTGACTACCTGAATGCCGGCTGTACATAAGTTGTGTAGAGCTAAGAAACGTTTGACAAACATAACGAAAATGTCCACGACAAATGCGTATATGAAATGCAAATGCAGGTACTTTATTGGACGGGACGAAGTTTGACTCTTCTCGGGCTGGCAAGCCTTACAGGTTCCGCCTGGGTCACGGCGAGGTCATCAGAGGTAACGTCCAAATTTGCACTGATTTATTCGTTTCCTGGTAGCTTGCCGATATGAACAGTGTCATTTTTTAGGCTGGGACGAGGGCTTGGCACAGATGAGCCTGGGTCAGCACTCCATCATGACCGTCACCTCGGACTTTGCCTACGGAGCTGCCGGTGTTCCCAACGTCATCCCACCAGACTCCACACTGGTTTTCGATGTAGAGTTGCTCGGGTATCAGTAGAACAACGTGTTGTTATGGATATTGTTCCGACGCGGTATCTGCGCGCGTTGTCATCTAGTTCAGTATGAGGTTGGCTTCTAGAATGTGCGAACTCATCACGCATTTTTTTCATTTGTGCGAACGAACATATAAAAACTGGAACTAGGTAGAGAATAAAATATGTGTCCATACCGTAATTGTGTTCATAACTTTGGCTACAAGTCTCTCCAGAGTGTAACACCCAAAACACCTGCACCTCTTCGGTTCGCAATCCTGATCGAAATTCCATCCGTTATTCACAATTTCGGTCTGGATTGCGCATATGGCAATCGCGTTTATGTTCGTTCTCTCTTCCATACAAAAAAAACTGGTATATTATGAGGAACTATTAATAGGGTTACACTAATGCGTGATGCATCCATGTCTACAGACAGGGAATGTGCTAGCAAGATGTGATAAACTGCATGGCAAATATTTCTAACTGCGCTGTTTGCATCTGCGTACGTACGCGATAAAAGATACGAGAAACACTGCGCCCGCGCCTACGTGACAATGGGTTCCACAGTAGCGATAGGTTAGGTTAGGTTTAGGTTTAATGCTTAACGTCTACCGAACACAAGGGCACAAATCCCTTATCAAGGTGTGCAGACAAACAAACAAACACAAAGACAAACAAAACAATGATACATACGACGAGGACAAAGTAAAAACAAATGTACTTAATTACACTCTTACAGGAAAAT
>JAQGAU010004627.1:0-11324 GCA_034698045.1 Paramacrobiotus richtersi | reverse complement strand
GATGTGACCGTAGGCTGGCCAGGCTATGCACAGAATGTGCTTCTTCTCCGGGAGACTGTTGAGCTCCGAACTGGTCGTCATATTGCTGGGCTGTGTGTATCGGGGGAAAGATTCTGCGCAGTTGCACCAGCGCTGACTGCTTTACAAGATGTGTAAATGTGGAAATTAACATGGGCCGAACAGTTTGCATATAGCCGTGCTTATCATCAGAATGCGAGCTTCTGGGAACTTTTGCCGTCTGCTAACTGATAACACGACAGAACGCTGATTACACGGCGTTGGATGAGTTATCGGGCGGTGCGATAACTTCAATCTACCAATTATTTACTGCAGACATCGACGACAATGTAATTGCGTAACGGTTATGCAGGAGCTGGGCAATCCTTTATAGATGAAGAAAACGGTAGAATAGAGGTCTTCTGTTCTGAGTAGTTGCATGCACTCGGTGCCCTTTTCAGACAGGTTAGCTGAGAGAATTCGTCCCAAGCAGCTATCGGCAAATATCTGTTTATGCATGGTGAGCTGTCTGTTTGAACTGTGAACAAACAAGTTCAGGAACTAGGTAAGTCATACGTGTAATAATTAATGTTTACTTGAGCTGGGTGCCGAACGTACAAACGGCAGCCAAAACATTATGATCTGCGAGCCATTCAAAACGTGTTAATTTTTTTATGTTATCGCACTAACAGGAAAACAAAAGCAGAAGGATTTTTTGTCTATAGCATGCATGTCGCCGAGAGAATTTATACTCCCCATATGGCTAGCATGCTAATAAAAGTGCACCCCTAACCCATTATATCACCCACAAAGCCTCCTTAACAAGTGTACCAAGTTTCAGAAAAAACCTGTGAAGCTTAAGATAAATAAGATGGACCCGATGAGTATGAATGCCCACACGCATGCGGCAGTTACGCCCTGCCACGAAGTGGGCTGCATGAATCGAAAATGCTCCCGAATGCCCGTTTTCCAGTCGTCTGCTGTTTTGTCAGTGTTGCTTGCCCGAATAAAAACGGCGTTGGAACCTGTCTCCTCAGACCTCTTTGAATTGAAATGCGTCCTGGAAATCCCTGTAATAAAAGTGAGTAGGAACAATGGCGCGCTATAATGCTGCAGGCCCGGACTAACGTAATGTTTAATGAAACTCTCCCTATTAGTTAAACCAACAAAGAATCAAGTGATGAACGCACAAAATGTTCAGCAGCAGCACTATACCTGTCGGTCTGTGATCAACTCGACGGGTTTCCTCCTTCCCACTGTCCGCTACCGCCGGGGCCTTTCGAAAGCCCAACCAATCCAACCACTCCTTGAGAATATCCGGGTTCTCATCAACCAGCCTGGTTATCCGTTTTTGCCGCAGATCCACATTTCCCCACTCCAACGCTTCCCTCAGCTGCCGCACCGCGCTTGACATGTACCTTGTGTCGCTATCGCGCGCGGCCAACTCGAGAGCCAGGGTGATATTGTCCGGCTGCTTTTTCCATGGCTGGTTGGGTGTTCCCACTCGCTTCCGCTTCTCCTCCAGCTCCTCCTGAATGTCGTGGATTTTCTTGTCAGTGAGTTGGTCATAGCTGCCCCTTGACCATGACCGCTTGTAGATTTCCGCCTCCAGTTGGCGGGCGTATAATATGATGCTGGGCATGCGCGGTTCGCTGACCACCAGCAGGCTTGAGTTGGGAAAAATGCCCTTTACGCTAGAAAAAAACAATAACTAAGAAACGAACAGTTGGCAGCAAAAAGAACAGCAAAATACTACAAAGCGGGGAAAGGGAACAAATACAATATCCATAGCAAAATTAAAATAATAATCCCGTATGATGATTGTGACATATGGCCGTCGTGAGATTATGGAGGTAATCGGACTGGTCGTATGGTCCTAGCAACTGTGTTTGCATGATGGTATCTTATCGTTTCTGCTGCATTGAGAGATATTTACTTACTCATTACATACCGAGCACACATAATCAGTATCGTGCCGTCGCGGTACATCACAATAATACAAATTATACAATACTCGACATCCATCTACCTATAGTATATACACCTTACAGTTTGCGCATGGTGTCCGCGCGCAGTGATGCGGGACTGGGGGTTTCGAAGAAGGCCGGCTTAGTATGCCACGGCCTGCCGATGACCTCCCGTGGTATGAAAAGTGCGGTGTTGTCCTCTGCCATGAGGTACTTTGACAGTGGCTTCCTGCTAGCCAACAACGCCTCCGCCTTCAGCGGTATCCACAATTTCGCGGACGGGTCCGGATGATCCACCTTGAGTTCGTCGGTGGTCGTACGATCTGCTGAGTCATCCCGGTATATGCTCAAACCGTGCAGAAGGTGGTCCAGGGCCTTCTTGCATGCCATCTTGAGTCCGTGCATCACACCCGGATCGGCCGTGGTATGGCGTCCGTTATCCGATCGAGATCTCATCTGCAGCGGTGAAGGGAGCGGGCTAGAGCCCTGCACCTGCCACAATCAAGTATAACAACAACTGGACAAGGGAGGAGGCCAACAACTGTACACTTTGAGTTAACGGTTCCAACAACTAGACACTCCATGGTGTTCTGTATAAACGCGATCAGCTGTTGTGGTCTCCGGACCCCGGCCGAAATTCGCCAAATGCTTCAGTAGATCACCAATGCACCCAGCATATGAAAACTCACAAAAATTCCCACGATAGGCAATAAAGGCATCCGACAACTGCGCGACTCTAGGCCTGGCACTGGGTGTCTAGTTGTTAGAACAGTTAACTGAAAGTGTCTGGCTGTTGATTTCCAGCCTTGCGATGTTTCTATATTATGGTAACTGTTTAGTTGGTTGTAATTTGTTTGACACCTTCGTGGGCGGTCATGTATTAATAAATTACCATGCCACGACAGAATACATGGTAACTGTATGGAAACAAAATATTATGGACTCTTCAGAGATCACACGCTCATCATTAATCACCCGATTTACATTTGTATCTCCAGTTGCGTGCTGTCCAGACGATAAACCCTGATCATGAGGATCGCGACCAGCTTGGAACACTTTCAAATCCCCCTCTCGAGGGCACTGCTCATCCTGTGGCTTCTTGACACTACTTGACCTTGGCGCCGTCAACTGGATCCAGCATTCATCCCGCGTTGCCGGATGTACCTTCAGCCTCTCAGCGACATCATCAACTGCCGAGTATATACCACATGCACAAAATACCCAGGAAAAACGGGCTGATAGTAGGACAATTCTTACACATGTTTTTGATTCCGATCATGTCCTGATCCGGTGAATCTGTAGCACCGTGTATGTTATCCGATGATTCCGATCCGGTTCGCAGAGAACCGAATATCGAGCCAGACTCCAGCGGGTTCACCTGAAGTGATCACATAAGTAAACGAGGCAAAGTTGTACTTAGACCGGTGTTGTATCAATCCCAGTAATTTGTACGAACGACTCCGCGTTGACACGCTTGTTAGCATGTTAAACCGAATCGGCCGGTTTACGATGCACAGTTCTCGTAACGCTCGAAAACTCATTCGCAACAAAGATACTGCGACAGTGGCTGCAAGATATGCCACATAATTTACGGATCACGAGATATTGCACCTATGCCAAAGCACTGCGCGCGCGGGTGCCATATGCCGTGATCCGTAAATTATGTGGCATAAGCTGCAGTGTTTGTCGAAGTACTGCATGCATCTTGGCATAACCAGCTGGTTTAACCCAGAACTGAATTTCTTCACAAATCGTCTCGGTATGTATGGAGATTAACATTTGTAGCGATCGCAAGAATTCTTGTGACGAACCTGGTTCATTTGTTCATCCCCAAATGCGTGCGGCCGGGCCGACGAACCTTGAGAGTCTTCCGAGAGTTCCTGATGACAGTTGATAATCAAGCCGACAGTATCAGGCACGCTTTTGGCAGGCGACATCAGTGTTTGTGCGTCCACGGAACGAAGATCGTCGCCAGCAGTACAGGCACGAACTATGGATGAAACGCTGGCTACAATGGAGTTACCATAACTATTTATATGAAAAGGCTACCTTTCAGTCTGCCTGCGTTATGACGGCGGAAATGTTTTGCCGACTCACACACAAAACAGCGGGTCGAGGTGCACATTTCGCAATGGCCAAAGATCCCTTTCGTCAATGCATAGTTTTCAACTGAAAAGTACAGTAAAACCTGTTATAACGTTACCTTCTAATAACGTTATCCTTATTATTACGTACGCGAGGCTGGGAACCAAACCTCACCGTAGACTATAGCACAGGGTGGGCCCTCTTTATAACGGTACCTCTTTATAACGTTAACGTACACTTTTCTGAGAACGCCGACTGGCTTTACCCGTGGTTAGAACCTGTTAACTAACGTTCAGTCGAAACATCTCTTGATGCAGAACGGTTTACGGACTGTACCGTGGTTTAGAGGCAACTGGTCGAGAGCATTGCACCCATATCATGCCTGCTTCGCGCATTTTCAATCATTCTTTCGGAAACCGTTTCAAAATTAGAGGGTTGTTACTACTATTGTTGTTGTTATAGTGTTACACCAACCTAATACTGTTGACCAAATAAAGAAAACAGCTCATGCGGTACGCTGATGGTAAGGACGTTACTCTAATATGCATAAGATATGCCAGCTAAACTTCCGTCCCCCCTGAATATATTAGAGCCCCATCCCCAGGGGCAGTACCTTTTTATAACGTTCACCTTTGAATAACGTTCGGAAACCTTGGAACGGAGGTGTACGTTATCTACAGGTTTTACTGTAATAATAAAGGAGAACCACGCCGCCGGCTTTAACTACCTGGGATGTCCCGGCATTTTCAACGTACAAGATCACGAGAAAGTTAAAAAAGAGTCAAATAACAGAGTCGTGATATCCAAGGCTTTTACGCATTCTTGAATTCGTGTATATTAAAACATGGCCCATAAAATTAGTGTTGAATACTGACTACTCACCTTTTGGAACAGCTACGGACACACATAAGTATGTACTAGTGTTCCAGGAAAAGCTTTTTGCTTGAGACAAGGTCACAGTACTTTTGTTCGAAATTTTTTAGTGAAGCAGCATTTGAAATTTAATGATCATCATCCTCCGTAATTTTTAGTGAGCCGGTTCATCTGCTCGGACGTCCTCAGCACGGACGTTAACAATGCTTTTTGTTGCAATTTTTGGTCACGATGGTGTTCCTTTTTTGTTCTTTCATTTGGTCGCCTTTACTGCGCTTCTCGGTGTATATATGTATGAGAATGTGAGACCGTAGTTAATTATTCGCCGATGTTATGTACAAAAATACCATGTGGAATTTTCCGGCTTTCCAATTTTCCCCCACTTAGTATGTCTAAATAAACTAAGGAAAACTGATTTATTTATTTCGATTTAAGTATTATTAATTTTCATTCCTGTGGGTTTTTTATTGGTTTTATGCCGGAACACTGACATCGGAAAACCGTCATAATTATACGTTCATGTAAAGACTGTTGGTACACACTAATAAATACAGTTTACCAGTTTTTATCGGCCCTGAATTAATTCGGTCACAGAATAATACTAAAAGAAATGTGTATGGGAAAATTAAACTGGCTTGGGCGCCTAAGGGAAATATGTACATAGGGACCGAATCGCAATAAAGGCTGTATTTTTGTGGCCTTGCTTGCTGCATGATAAGTGATATTACTACGTCTGCGTTGTATGCAGATACATGGAGCGTCGCTGTCTAGAGTGCACTCGCTTATTAATTTAGAAGTGAGTATGCAGTATTGTTGCATGTAGTACCTGTATCGTTGAATATTCCGATTTTGGCTCCTTTTTGGTATATGCGAGCTCGTTTTCACTGGCAGTCATAGCCAGAGTCCACTAAGTACTAAATCTAGTCCTACAGCTCACATGTTTCACGCGGGTTTTATATCAATATGCCTGACTCCGAGAGCATCGCTACAGAGCACTGCCAGTTTTTCCCAGCAAAACAGATGGGTAAAGTAAAAATGTATGTGACTTAATGTAAATGCGACAATTGAAAACAACTCAGCCGCATAAACTGATTTTAATCACAAGTAGCGATCCATACTAACGAGGCAAACGAAAATGCGCTGTCTATCTGCTTAAACGTTAAACTGAACAAATTCTTCCAACTCTTTCGTGGAAGACCCATCCTCCGAAAGGGCATCGGCAATCTCATGCTTAATATCCTCCATATTATCCCGGTAGGCGTGTTCAATCAGCAGCGTGCCAAGGGCTTTCTGAATCTCCTCGGTGGTCACGAGGTGTTTGAAGAAGAGGTCGGTGTCCTGGATCATGAGCGCGGCGCCCCTCTTGACGAGGAACCGGCCGATGTGGCGCTGATCAGCGAAGAGCGGCCACGATAGAACGGGCACACCGGCCGTCATGCTCTCCAGGGCACTGTTCCAACCGCAGTGCGATAGGTAGGCGCCCGTCGAGGGGTGGTTCAGCACGGCTTTCTGGGCCACCCAGGGTACAACCCAAAAGTGCCGGTGCTCGTCATCCTAGAGATGCAAAACTTAGATTTACACTCGTTGGTAAGAACTTGTCATTTCGGCCGCATACACTGTCATACGGATGCATTTCTCCAGCTGCCAATGCGGCGAAATCAATACGATCTTGTTTCAGCTGGCTAAGGTTTTCTTGGTTATTGCTCACCCTCCGCCTACTAACAAGAACCAGGTGCTTTCTTAGCCGACTGCATCCATAAACAGTGTAAGTGACCGAGTATGGATTCTGATTTTGTGTTTGGTCTACATTTTATTACAGTGTGACATAACCATTCCTCGAATTCATCACTCTCATCGTCTGCAACTAATATTACCATTGGCCTGGTAATCGCCTCTCGGATAGCTTCCGGTAGATGCTCTTCGTGTCCCTTCCTCAGGGACCAGATGAATGCTACGCTCAAGTTGAGCAACGCCTGCGCAATTTCCTGCAGCTGCGGTTCCGTGGGCACGGCCATCGAGCCGAAAGAAATGTAGACAACGGAACGGGGCTTCTGTTTGTCCAGCCAGTGCAGCATGGCAGTATCCAGCTCACTTCCTCCGAACGTACGGTCCGGGGGCATAAACGGTCCAAGACAAAAGAACTTGATCCCGCGCATCTGTTCTTCCTTGTCAAGGATCGCCATCTCCTCCTGGTCAACAGCCCGATACGAGTTGCAGATAACGCCGTCCACCTGCGGGAGATACTTCCCCAGATGACCCATCTCAGACATCAGCATCTCCGACTGGGGTGGTAGTTTCTCCCCAGCAGGCGGCAGCTCTTGGAAGAAGTCTTGCTCCTCAACTGGGCACCGCTCCGTTACGTCTTTCAGCATCAGTAAGTAGCGGACAAAGTAGGCGGGCGTGGTGTTTAGATAGTAGTGAAGGACTCCCGGGATACGGTTATCCATGACTTGGGCAGCCAGGAACATGTCGAAAATGATCACATCCACTGGGCGAGTCATGCCGGGGATGTCTTTGCCTTTGTTGAGCTGTGCCGCGCTCTGCATGAGGTTGACCACACCCGGGAGGATGTATGTCACCATCCGCACGTGTTCAGCCTCCCAATCTTCCACCTAGCAAATCGTTTTAGTTCAAATAAAAACTACAACGATATCAGCTAATACTCGATTTGCCGTTTATTTAGTGACTGACTGGACGTCTGCCCGAAAGTTTCACAACATTTTCTGACAGAAATGGCAACTGTGCACGAAATTTAGAAAGCCCGCTGCCACATGTATATGCACGGACGGGAGCTTGCAGATGTGAAGCACTGGACGGATTTTCAACTTAAGCGATTTTCATACCTTCATATGGTAGTCGGGCGGCATGCCATCGTCGATGGGCAGTAAAGCCACGGGCTCATCAGCGGTCAAGGTTTTGAACTCTCGGTCGCGCATCTTATCAGCGTTAAACTTGGACACGGCAAAGGTGACGTGGTGGTACCGGGTCAGTTTCCTGCATAGCTCTAACAGCGGGATGGTGTGGCCATAGGCAGGCATAGCTAAACAAAGAATATGCTTCTTCTGCGTGACATTACCCAGCTCCAAAGTGGTCGCCATATTGCTGCGCTGTAGTATCAGGGGATAGGATACAAGTTGAGCTAACCCGAGGCACTGCTTTGACAAGATGTGGAAACGAGGTGAAAATGTTATCGGCCCAGCTGTGATGAATGCGAAGTTTGCCTGCTCTTATGAGAATGGTACGAGTTTCTGTAAACTCTTGTCGGTTGGTTACTGATAACGCAACAAAGCGCTCGTTGTCCGACATTGGGTCGGTTATTGTAGATGCGATAACTTCATTGCGATACTATTGTATTGTTGACGAGAGTGTGATCAGACGCTCAACGGCGGCTAAATCCGCAGTTACTAAAGAAGAAAACGGAGATGTCTGCACGCTTGACTCGGTCTGCAGGTTTACAGGTAGGCGAACCGTAAATTCACCGTCAGTGACCGTCTGCAGGTTGGCAAACGGTAAATTTCATGCAACGGCAAAAACGCATGTTTTCGCATAGCCCGAAAGTTATTTCATAACCGAATTACTTCAGAAATAGATTGTAATTCTTTCGCCTGCGAACCATCCCATTTAAGCAACTAATCAAAAAAACCGGGAAAACTGTTCAGAACAGACAAAATACCATCGAAAACAGCTAAAAACCAGGGGTTACCAGTCAAACGGGGAAATATCAGTGAAAAGAAATGCAAGTGATAACGAATCGGGTAGGATCAGTACAGCTTTCCACCCGGGATGGTCTCGAGAAAACTCTTGTCAGCCGAGGAAACCGCCACACCGGTGTCAGCGCAGTTGGTGTCATATTTGTCGATCGCATGGAAAATTGCGGTTATAGCCAAGCTATTCAGCTTTTCCGGCTGTAACGTGAGCAAATACTTGACGGAACACTGCTGGCTACGATCATCGACGCCGCCACGCATGACGTTATCCACGTCTTTAAGAATCTATGGAGAAAAGTGGAGGTACCTATAAAGTAATTTACCACATATTTATGAACCGTATGGATGAACTGCATACCTCGAGGACGTGGTCCACACATTCGGACGAACGATCTGGCTGCGAGGAATATGACCCAATCTTCTGAAGGTAACCGTCATGTGTCTGCACGTTATTCGCAATCAGCCGAAAAAACTGCGCAGTCCAGTCCGTTGTGGCGAAATCGATCGATCCAGACCGAATCCGTACTCTGTCGGATCCGTATTCTTCCTGCACGTGATTGTCCAGTTTAATGCGGAGTTGAAAATCTGTGTTGTATTCATCCCGTTGACCTTTCTCGTTATCTGGATAAACGCAAAATGGTTGGTCACACAGCAAAGGTATCAACCTCGAGTTTGTTTGAATGTGCTATATAAAAGAGTTACTGGCAACCTATAGGCAAATTGTCCGTATTACTTCGTCACAGACGTCACAGGTCACACGCTACTTCGGAAACTTGTTCCGCAAATTGCACTACGTTACGTTAAGCAATGGTACTGGACTCCTTACTTACTACTTAGTACTCGCGTTCTAAACGACATAATGAATGCTGCGAATTTTTTGCATGACAAACAAAAAACAATTTGCAAAGGCCCTGTCTAAATGAATTCCGATAAGTCAACGGGTAAAATTCATAACTGCAAGTCGCGGTGGAAATTGCCCAAACACAACAATTAGAAGTCGCTACGTTGCCGTTCAAATGTTGAACTGAACAAATTCTTGTAGCTCTTTCGTGGAGGACCCATTCTCCGAAAGGGCATCCGCAATCTCCTGCTTGATATCCTCCATACGATCCCGGTAGGTGTGTTCATTTAGCAGCGCGCCCAAAGCCGTTTGAATCTCCTCAGTGGGCACTATGCGTTTGAAATAGAGGTCGGTGCCCTGGATCAAGACCGCGGCTCCTCTCTTGACCAGGAAGTGGCCGATGTGACGCTGATCGCCGACGATCGGCCACGACAGAACGGGCACACCGGCCGCCATGCTCTCCAAGGCGCTATTCCACCCGCAGTGCGACAGATAGACGCCCGTCGAAGGGTGGCTGAGCACGGATTTCTGGGTTACCCATGGCACCACCCAAAATCGTCGACTATTGTCGTCCTATGGATACACACAGCGATTTGCGTGCCAGTAAGTAACATTTACACTTTTATATTGATCCAGTCCTGCCACTGACCTGTATCACGGCTACGTACTGTATATACAATCTGAAACCTGCTAGCGTTTGCTGGGAGGATGCTCGCCCGACGATAGAAGTCTTAATACAAACAGGTGGTTCTTAGGTGATACTGACAAGAATATGCCCAACAAGCATACGAAGTGCACGGCACAAATGACTGTCTTTGCCATGTGGGAATTTTTTTAATTTCTGTGTTTGGTCTGTGCATGTACTATCTGTACATCATAACTCACAATCAGTGTAACGTAACGAACCATCCCTGGAATTCAGAAGAAGTAATATTACCATTGGCCTGGCAATCGCTTCCCGGAGAACTTCCGGCAGTTGCTCCTCGTGTCCCTTTCGTAAGGACCAGATGAAGGCTACGCCCAATTTGACCAGCGCTTGTGCAATCTCCTGCAGCTGTGGCTCCGTTGGCACAGCCGCCGAGCCGAAAGAAATGTAGACTACAGAGCGCGGCTTCTGCTTGTCCAGCCAGTTCAGCATGGCCATGTCCAGCTCGCTTCCCACAGTACCACATTCAGCGGGCATGAACGGTCCCAGGCAGAAAAACTTGACGCCCTGCATCTGCCCTTCCATGTCCAAAGCAGCCATCTCTTCTTTGTCAATAGCCCGGTACGAGTTGCAAATAACGCCGTCTACCTTGCAGAGATACTTGCCCAGATGGCCCATCTCCTCCATCAGTATCTCCGACTGGGGCGGTAGTTTTTCCCCTGGCGGCGGAAGGTCTTCGAAGAGATCTTGCTCCTCCATCGAGCACCGCTCCGTCACGTCCTTCAACATCAATAAGTAGCGGATAAAGTAGGCGGGCGTCGTATTTAGGTAATAGTGCAGCACCCCCGGGACACTGTTATCCATAACTTGACCGGCCAGGAACATGTCGAAGATAATGACATCCACGGGGCCGGTCAGGCCGGGTACGTCTTTACCGTGGTTGAGCTGGGCCACGTTCTGCATGAGCTTGACCACGCCCGGGAGGACATGCTTCACCATTCTCTCGTGTTCCGCTTCCCACTCTTCCGCCTACCGGTAGCATACATGTCTGCTTAGCAGAGCAGTCAATGAGAGTGGACCACATATTACTTAATGTCCCTAAGTTAGTATCCCGTACTGATTTGTGACATCAAGATAAAACTTGTAAGTCTATCAGTAAACGCCTTTAGGTTTGTGTCACATGGACGTTTCCGTGACGCCTAAACGCT
>JAQGAU010004626.1:0-11324 GCA_034698045.1 Paramacrobiotus richtersi | reverse complement strand
ACACGAACTGGCTTTCGGAGATCTCTTTCGCTGGTCCGGAAGACAATGAGTTCTTTTAGATAGGCAGGGATATCAGCAGATGCAAATCTCGCTATTCGGTACAACCATGCCGCGTCCAAAGCATTCCATTGTTTCTCGATAGGGTAAATTCCCTTATTCGCCACGACTTACACTACTGTCTTGTTCGCGTCGTAGTTCACGTGAGCAGATACAGTGTATACCCACAACCCAACTTAGTCAGCACAGGCCTACCGGATCACTACGTCCTTACTGCCGTTTGAAAGAGCGCGTTTTGTAGATCCTAGGTCTGTTTTCAAATCTTCTTCGACGTGAAAGTATAAAAAGTTGGTCCAAGCTAACGTTATGGTTGAGGGTTGAGGCAGTTCTAGTACTTATGTCAGCCACCGCACTACGACTGTCACATAACGTTTTTCATGCGTTTTTCGACTCGAATAACTTGGGAACCTTTCACATCGACGAAGATTTGAAAGCAGATCTAGAATCTTAAATCTACGAATCGCGCTCTTTCAAACGGTAGAAAGTGCCTAGGAATCTGGAAGGCTCGTGCTGGCTGACAATAAGTTGGGTTGCCAGTGGATATATTATTAGATGTACCAAGATGGATGTAGATATTAATACGTGAAGTAATACGTAAGTACGCATGTGCATTATGTAAGTGCGGTAGGTAGAGGTAGCGAAATTCCGCGTTCTCCTTGGCGTAAACTGCCGATGGGTTCCGCACCGCCATGGTCACATAATTGTGAAGTATGCACTGTCTGGACCGCGGTTAATTAGTTCATTGTTACTTATTAGTACACTGTGCCCTGTTTTTATAGGCATACTTTCACCGAACTATCCCAGTCAGACAGTTTCTGGAATGAACTGGATTTAAGGGATTTCGATCGACTTCCGCTTAGCAAATCGGCTTTGCTAGTGATTGACGTGTGCCTTCGCCTGGCGTTTGATGTTGAGGCTGATTAGTGAACGAACATTGCATTGTCCATTCGTGCAGTGCTCTTTATTTCTGTGACAACTGCCAAGTTTGCCATATATCGCGAGATGATTCGCTGGAGGTTATTAGTTAGCTGAATATAATAATAATGATAATATTATGTAATAGTAGTTTATGGTTTTGGTACCTGTAGCCATCTTGATTACTATTACGCTGCTCAGTACAATGTTGTCATTATATTGTGCTCTTGATAATGCAAAGTTTATCCTGATATGTTTCTGTCGAGAAGATGGTTGGCGGTTTAATACACACGGTTTACCTCATACACGGTTATTCTCTAATTTTACTGTAAGTACTTATGTTTTACGTCCATCTGTATGCTCCAGTTCCTTTTTTGAATGTTAAAACTTTGTCGACAAAGTGGACAAACCTAAACAACTGAAACCGTGCCGGCACTAAGCACTTGCCCACGCACCAGTGACATGCACTGGGAGGATTTATTCCCAAGCCTTGCTAAGGTGTCACAAGCTCTTCGAACCTCGAGGGCAATATAAAACATACAGAATTATTATGCGAGTATTATATGAGTATTAATGCATTTCCCTAGCAGTGCCATTTTGAAATGGACCGCTATTGATCGCGCCGTGCCGTCTTGCAGCAAACTGAGTTATTAGACCTGGTTTCCGAAACTGATATCCTGGTAAAGAACAAAAGACTGCTGTATGAAGATCCTGCATGGTATTGAACGCTTTCTGTATTTAAACGGAGGCTGTCCATTCCGCTACGAATGCGGATGCCTACAGTCGAACACTTACGGTATCTCTTCGCGGAGCGTGAAATGACTACAATCAGGCCTGACTCCGATACGCTATAGTGCCATTTCTTGGTAGTTCGGAACTTCGGTGTAATCAGACAGTGGTCATTTGTTATCAGCGAATATTTATGTCTAGTTGTTGTACAGTCATGCGGTAGTAATCCAAGTTGTTTATCCATGTTGGACTCCACAGTGCAAAGTAGTAGGATAACGAAGACATTCCTCGTCAACTTCCGTTACCCAAGTACCCCAAGTGGCTACCACGAAGATGGAATCCCTGTTTTCGCATCCACAAGGCAACGGTCGTCAGGCGAACCTGGGCAATACAGTACTGGTCAATATTGGACAACTGCACAAGGAGAGTGATCAATGGTGTTTGGGATACCTCCAGGACATCGAGGGTGACCAAGTGCTGATTTGTCTGAATAGCGCAAAATTTCCTCCCCGTTGGATCAGTGCCAAGTTTGTCTGGTACCATCGTTTAGTAGAATTTAAAATGCATTGCAATTACCCGCTACACCCGCCGCCACTGAACGTTCAAGTTGCCTTGCGCAATGCAAAAGACGGGCCCTACGTATTCCGTCCTGGGAAACTGTTGAATCGCCCATCACTTGAAAATCTATATCTTTGCTGCGTCACTGTAAGCACAGGCGAAACGGAAGACAGTAATGGCCAGAAAGATCAAGTTGTACACGTGCATCAGTGGCAAGTGGTCGAATCGTTACTGTCTAATGCACCATCGTTGTTTGGCCTCCTGAACACAACAGCCGGAAGTCTCGATGAAATTCCCGTTTTGAAGCTTGTAGTCCATTCTGAAAAGGTCAACGCAATCGAAACAATTGACGGAAGTAAAATGCACCGGCTTGTTGGAAGGGCGGTTAAACACGCCGGATTTGCTCGCAATTACGGAACCAGTGATCTGCTTCGGATGTTTATTGGCATGAATGGCATCGGCAAGGATAGCATTACATTCTTGCTTTTCGATTTATATCGCTGGAGGGTGGTTTTTGGTGAACAGGGGCTACAGGGCCCACGAGAATGGACCGAGTTGTCTGGGCGGAAGTTTTCTACCGAGATCGAACAAGAACTGGAGGAAATCAACGAACCGGAAGCAAGAGGAGCTGCCATCCGGAATATCTATAACAAAGGCAAGTGATTCCATGCATAAGCAGCTGAATCAATGCTTCGACAAATAATGTTTCAAACGAAGTTTTAGCACTAGTTACCGGTCATTGTTATTCTGTTGATTTAGTTTCCGTTCGGAACAATGGCGAGATATTCGTACTATACATATATCTGTACATGCAGCAGCTTATGCTAGTCCTAGTGTTAATATGTCTTTTTGTAGAAGAAACAGAATCGACCATCGGTGCACTTGCGTGGGAGCTTTTGTCCGAAGTTCTGCTCTGCTTGGATTTCCACTCTCGGATTAAAGTAAAACGGTAAGTCACCAACAAAGATTTATAAAGCAGTTTTAAAATAAAACATAAACTATGTAATTTATGATTCGCTACACGGTCATTGCGACAAATCTAAGCCACTGCATCCCATATGCATGGTGGTAAAATGTTTGTAAAAATAGTTAAACCAAGGATACCTAGTATACATATTCCGTACACGTAGTACGAACGTAATACTCCCTATACCATAATTATTATGTCAAGTTTATTACGTATCCATTCGCCTGTATCGGATCTGCAGCCGTGTTCTGTTATAATTTTAGAGTCTGCGCTGTTTGGCACTCATTGTTGAGCGTCACCTCTCCCGTCGTCGTAATCGACTTCCGCAGCATCGGCCGAAGAAACGCCATCGAGGCCAGCGAGGGGTACTATCTTGGAACCTTGATCGATCAAGCGGTGACACAAAAAACGAAGACGCTGGTGTTGTTCCATCACCACGCCCGATATAGCTACTGGGAATCTGGCTGGACTATGAGGGTCATCCGTGACCGACTGCTATTGAAAGGAGTCAAGCTCTCGGCAATATTCCTAAAGAACTCTTACCTCATTGAGTACGAGATGGTTCGGTACTACGAAAACGCTGACTGCATGGCTCATGAAATGCGTACTATACCCGTGCTGCTGCCGGTTTGTCGGAGATTGTTGCTGCTGGATATCATGGTCGATTCCCTTGTGTGCGAATGCCATACAACGTATAGGTGGAGTAAACGCCCGGAAGGTCTGCATGTCACATTTCCATATCTGGAATTTGATGGTTCTGCCACTGAGAGGGAAACCATGAAGCGATACGTGGAGGCACTGGAATCCTATCTTCCTCCTGTGGATGATGTTAAGGCTCAGTTCAAGGAGCGCCATCAGTTCTTCATGGAGACATTACCGTATCCGGATGGGTGGCAGCGATTCCGGCAGTTTCTCAGGAGGTAAGCGTTTTTGTGGCCGCAAACTCGAATGGTATACGTGAAGTTTAGTACTACCACTGTACGAAGATACAGGTAAATGCCGACGTGTAACATGTATAAGTATCACTATTTGGTTACACATGCTGCGGATCTCGACTTGCTACTGTACATATAACTTTTGCTATCCTTCCGCTTACAGGCATAATTTAACCGAACTGTCCCAATCAGATAGTTACTGGGATGCTCTGGACTTACGAAATTTCGACCAACTTCCACTCGGCAAAGCGATTTTACTGCTGATTGACGTTTGCTTGAATTTGGCATTTGAAACTGTTATTCCTTAAGCTAGACTGCCAATATACTTCTACAACATTTTCGAGCCGTATTTCTGAACTGTGACCGCTGCCTACACCCGCCACTGCAACCGGGGTAGCTTGAACACCACGGCGAGCAACATCGAAATAAATACTTCTTTATAATTATTATAATATTTGTTGTTTCTACATTTTTTGTCTGTTAATGTTGTTGATCAGCATAGTGTTGGTAGTTATGATGCTGTTAATCATTTAGCTATAGACTGCAACGTTAGTTGTGCAAAACTTCTAACACGTAGCCCATTTGTAACAATATTCTGTACTCGTATAATAAATGCGTGTTTTTGCGCCATTAAATCGTCTCAAGGTTGTCTTACTTTTTTTTATTCACGCTTCCGACGTTTAAATCAGTGGAAACAAGTACCGTATTAGAAACTAAGTTAGAAGCCCGCGGTGGTTGTTTCTGCAATTGCGTTTGCCTGCCAAGATCGATAAGCCTACGAAAGTGACCTTTACATGACCGTCAACTTTTGGATTCGAAAAGGGATCCGTGATAAACATACCTACATAAACTCTCAGTTTCTGTTATCAGGGAAGATTTCGATACCGCACAGCAGCAGTTTCTTAACCAGTTTCGGCTGAATAGGAATGAGCATCCGGCTGCCGAATGGATCGCAGTAGCAAGTCCGATTCTGCGCCTTAACCGTGCGTAAGCTGCTTGGGCTTTGTTAGAAACGCTATGGTTACTATGTTTGCTTCTTCTGCTGCTTAACGTGTAAGAACTCGAACACGTTAAACGTGTTCGCCGGACGATGCAGAACGTATCGATAGGAAATGCATAAAAAAAATCTTATAGACCACAACCTTGTGCGGTATTTAAAGCAGCTCACTACGTACTGTATCATTTTCCAGTGTAGCAAACATTTTCGAGTATTTGTTACGTGGCCGCCCTTTAGTGACAACCGTAATAGCAGATTCTTTATTTTCTATCGTAACCGACAGGTGCATGTCGTGTTGGTGAGCGAAACGAGACTAAGACTGTTACAAACGCAACACGAACAAAAGTCCGCCGGGGGCTGGCGCCGTCGCTATTGTTTCCAAGTTGGACGAAGGTAGTCTGAAGAGCCGTACCACATAAATCCTATCCTATCTGAACATCCTTTTGATGCCGTACGTATACAGCACAGGAAAAGTGAGCTTGCTGAAATATTGTCTTTTTTATCTTCTACTTGATATTTTTGGAAAGCGCAATCATGCAGTCTCTTCAGTCTCGCTACGGTCTACTTCAGTGTTGGCAGATCGTATCATCTGCATGCAGAGATCAGCTTAGTTTACAACTTTAGTAGTTAGTTTTCAGTGCAATCGCAGCTTAGTAAAATTGTGGTGTGCTACTGTGCGTCGAATGGTTCTCAACGTACCATCAGCTGTGCAGAGTTATCCCGAAGAACTCTGCTGCGGATTAAACCATATATATCGTTTTATAACTTTACAATGACAGTGTGTCTTAATTAATATTAATTATTTTTGACAATCCGTTGCACAGTCTTGAAAAAGCTTGGTTTTCGCTTTTTCATCGAAGCTTCTCGTATGGCTAGCGCGGCTTTCTCACAGCCAAAGTACAATGGCTGCCAGGCAAACCTGGGCAATACTGTGCTGGTCAACATCGGTCAACTGCGCACCAAGAGTGACCTCTGGTGTTTGGGTTATCTGCAAAACATTGAAACCGAGCAAGCACTCATTGATCTGGACTGCGCTCAGTTTCCTCCCTTCTGGATTAGTACCCAATATGTTTGGTATCATCACCTAACCGATTTTGGGTCTACTCGCGAATACCCCCTTCGTCCGCCTCCCTTGCATGTGCAGGTTGCTCTACGCAATGAACGGGATGGACCATTCATTTTTCGCGCAGCACAACTTCTAAGTCGTCCGTCATATGAAAATCTGCACGTATGCTGCTTTACCATAAGTACAACCGAAGCGGTTCGCGACGATGACCAGGACATTCAAGTTGTGCATCATTGGCAAGTGGTTCAGTCGTTGCCGATTAACGAGGCACCGTTGTATGGCCGATTGAGGCAAACCGGAAATCTGGATGAAATTCCCGTCTTAAAGCAGACAGCACATACGAAGAAAATGGATGCAGTTCAGACATTTCCGGAGAGCCGAATAAGAGGTCTGGTGTACATGGCTGTGGAGCGAGCGGCATTTCGGCGACGCGGAATCGGTTTGCACCCTCGGGCGTTTGTTGCCATCGGCAAGGAAACCATCATGGTCCTGCTGTTTGATTTGCATCTTTGGGGTGGAGTGGGTCAGCGAGAGTGGACAGCTTTGTCTGAGCAAGCATTCGCTTCGGGCGTTGAAGAATGGCTTGGAAAGTACCAAGAAGAGTCAGCACCGGAAGTTTGTATGTCCGATACTTCCATCAGAGGTATGTAATTATAATTTTACCTGCCGTCTGTAGCCAAAGCGTGTCGATAAATTGCTAAACAGTTGCAGCTAACGGGCATTTTTGTGATTTCGGCTGTGAGTTAATCTTCAAACTTACAGTTGTTAGTGTCAGCATTTTGACTGTAGAAATCTTTCCTCGCAGCAGCTAACAATTAGCGTCTGCCGTCTTATAATTGTGACACAATGTCATAAGCACGGTCCACTTCAAAAATATGTTGCCTTTTGAGCGTCAAACATTATACTATAGTCACTATACAGAGTACTATCTGTACTATTATCATGGGTTCTCTATCTGTATTTGTACATTTCTGAACCTATGCAGCTGACACGAACGTGTTCTCCTTGCTCTCAGAAGCGACCGAACCGTTAGCCGGCATACTTCCGTTCGAACTGTTGTCCGAAGTCTTACTGTCGTTGGATTTTCATTCCCAGCTTAGAGCAAAACGGTAAGGCATCAGACATGTAAAACTATTTGCAAAAACGTTACAAACTCCTATACTCAGTGCCTACGCAAATACTACGTACAGAAGAAGTCGTACTGTACGCGGTTTACAGAACGTACTTTTACTTTGCAACACACGTACAATTGTTTCCGCAGTGTCAATTCAGTCTGGTGTTCGCTACTGAGGACCAAGCCTGCCTGCATGATCATTGACTTCGCCAGGTACGTCGACCAAAGAACGTTTTTCATCGATGCAAATGAAGGATACCACCTTGGAACCCTGCTACTCACAAGAAAAAAGCACTTCGCCAAGCGTGCGGTAGCCCTGTTCGCTCACTATACCGCTGGTGCACTAACAAGTCGAATCAGATCATTTGGTTTCTAACAGTTACTCTGCCGTACGAGGCGCCTTAGCGGCTCTGTGATTCGGTCCCTAACAATGCCAGCCCTTCAACCAGACTCTTAGCGCTCATTGGCTGTACGTCGACGTACGATTCGGTAAAGCGGAACTCCTGATTCGCTGATTCCACCCGTTTACTTTCAGCACGCGCTTTTCTGATTGGACATATAATTCTTTTGTATGTATTCCCGCCAAAGTAACGCTCCCACGATTTTCTGCTTTTAATGCTTTTTATAACGTCCAGTCACTTATGCTCCTTCAACGATCGAAGACGGAAAACATCAAAATCTCATTCGACAGGAATTCCCGTTTAGTTACACAGAAGATGAAACTCTGCAGATCCCTTAGTCTGACAACAGGATATTCACAAATTAATCACAGAAAAACCAGAATTCCCGAATGTATGAGCAGATCGGGTGCCAGATCCACGTACACTATCAAAACATGATCGAACGATCTACTGCAGAAACACTTTCATTCACAGAATTATGAGCACATCCGTAACTCGATTCAGGCACAGCATGGATGATGCAGGGTTCCTGGCACTGCTGGGATCCACAGATCTGACCCAATACCCGAAACACTCCAGGAAATCCCGACAAAAAACTATTTAAAACAATAAAATTAACCATGTGTTCTCCAGAACAAAAACCATGTTCACTGAATTTCTTCAAACGTAATTGAAAATTTGCAAATAATTACCTAGAAAACTGGAAGTGTCTGGAGGCAGAAAAAGATATCGCACAGGAATTCCCGACTAGCTACTGAAAAGAATTAATGTTATTTATTTGGCAATAGCCCGGAAACAACGTTGACACAAATAAAAGAATCAATGTTTACGGCTACGAAAACAATTAATGTTGACAAAGATTTCACCTACCACAAGCGCTGCACCATGTCGAAAAGATCAGACCAGATTCAGTCAAGTCCACAGAAATTCCGAAAGTGAACAGGATTCCCGTTTCCCGAAACGTTTTATGAAAAGCTTTAACTTTTAAGGAAACTGGCAGAAGAGATTGTAGAGTAGATTGTTGTAAATAATAACAGGAATTACCGATTGAACAAAATCATTTGACTGTTTGGAAAAAAATGTTTAATAGTTACAGTTTTAACTTTGCAACGTCGACTCGAAAAAAGTGAAGATCATGATTCAACGCGCTCCGCACAGAACGTGCAGTAGCGTACGAAGGTGAACACTGGGCCGGATTTAGCTAAATTATCGCTGCCTACTGGTAAAGCAACGAATCAGGATTTTGCCACCAAAGTGGGCCAGCGGTATAGCTGTTAGTATCTTTATGGCACTCCCAGCCGTATGTATGCTACTGACTATGCCAGAAGTGGAAATTTCGGACTTATTCTGTTTTTCCTGTGAGCTAGACCGAGCGGTCACCACGAAAACGAAGGTGTTGGGTTTGTACAACATGGACGTTGACAAACTAGGCCGATGTACGACTACGGACCCTGTCAAAATAATTGAAGTCATTCAAAATCTGTTGGCATTAAAAAAAGTGAGGATACTGGCAATCATGCTGAAAAACTGTCGTCTTCTCCTCGAGTTAACGCTAATCTGGGAAGAAGACGATTTCATGGCTCATGAACTGCGCCATCTATCCAAGCTGCTGCTAGTGTGTCAGAAACTGTTTTTGTCAAACCACACCACCGTCGACTTTCCTGGATGCGACTGTGGTATTATCCATGGGCGGGTCAAATGTCCCCCGTTTGTCACCGTTACATTCCCATCTCTAGAATTCCATCGTTCTGCCGGTGAAAGGGAAAGCATAATGCGGTACGTAAAGGCGTTAGAGCCCCAGCTCCCTTCAGTGGATGACATTAAAGCTCGCTTCAAAGAGCGCCATCAGTTCTTTGTGGAGACTGTGCCGTACCCGGATGGATGGCAGCGATTCCGACAGTTTCTCAGGAGGTAAGCGCTAGCGGCGCTAATGTAAGTTGCCATACGTATACGTACAGATGTATGTACATACTTCCACCTGGCGGTCTTATAACGCTTTCTCGTTCTTTGGTCAGCATTTCATATATTGCATAATACATACCGCGTACATAAAACCAGGTTCTTCTTATTGTTAAGTTCTGAATTTTATTTTTGAATTATCCATTGCTGCAATCTGCGTTCGAGTACAGACACTGTATTTATTCGCTAACGTAGGGTTCCGTTGTTATACATACTGGTCATGACGTTATATAAATGCCTAACTCAAACTGTATTATTTTTGCAGGCATACTTTCAGTGAACTGTCCACATCGGACAGGTTTTGGAATGAACTGGATCTAAGAAATTTCGATCAGCTGCCTCTGTCCAAAATGGTGCTGCTACCGCTTGACGATTGCATTAATATCATATTCGAAAATGGGAATGCTATGCTGTAGAAAGGTTCCCATTTACATTCCGTGGGTTTATTTTGTCCTGCATTTTTGTTGCCGCTCTCGTATCGTTTTGAATACATTATTTACATCGTTTCCAGACGGTTTGTTTTGCAGTCCTCATGTTACGCGAGCACTGTACATGACGTGTACCATACTTTAATAACGAAGGAACCCTACAAAAACCACTAACAAAAAGATGCCGAATAGAATCTACTGTAGAACATATATTAATACTGCGCATGTACAAATAGTAATTCTCCCTTAACACTGTAACCTTACAGTTAATGCGCGGTCTATACTGGTAATTTTTCAAGCAACAATTCCGATGATCTCGCGGGAAAAAACTCCCTCTTTGTGGTTTTTTCATGGGCAGGCCACGTCAAAATCAACATCTTCGGTCAACCATGGTCGAACAATGAAAAGAGTTCAACAACAGGATTAACGTACGTTGCAAAAACTTCACAGCGATGCCGGTGTACAGCAAGTCGACGTATCTCACAAATCGCCAATGGTCAACATTCAACCTCGTCACAAGGTTGTCTTACTTTTGTCCACGCTTCTAAGGCTTAAGAAGGTAAAAACAATTACATTTTCAGCTCAGGTAAGAAGCCAAGTGTGGTGTGCATCCCAAGATCGGGAAGACCACAAAAGTGACCTTTCCGCGACCTTCGACTTTTGGATTTGAAAAGGTATCCGTGATAAACAGGGGTGAGAAGGATGTCAAGGAGCTAGGGATGTCGGAAGCCCGGAGTCGGGTCCATATGCATTTGCGAGAAAAAGATGAAAATTGTTTTTCATATCTTTTTTACGTCGTTTCCAGATGATTTTATTTTGCAATATCGTCGTGTCACGCTGCAAGCACTGCATGCACGACTTACAGCGTACTTTAATAATATAATGAAGAAAAGCGACAAAAACCCCCCGATAAAAAGATGCTGAACAAAGTAAACTGTAAAATGTTATATAAAAAAAAATGCCATTAATCTGCAAAAAACCATATCATGATAAAAGTATATGTCACGGGTTCGAGTTCAAATCAAAAATCACAAGATATTAGCAGACTCTAAGCTATGAAAAACGTAAAAACTTTCCTTCTTCAATGCTGCCTCCCATCGCCATGGTCCTCATCAAGTTCGCTGGCCTTTATAATGGCATCCAACTCGCGTAGAATGGACTGGCTGGGCGTACTTGAATGGGAATCTAAACTAGGCGC
>JAQGAU010004625.1:0-11325 GCA_034698045.1 Paramacrobiotus richtersi | reverse complement strand
ATACCGCGCTCACTCTCAGAATGGAAGTTCAAAGGTCAGTCGAAAAACATATTACCTCACCATATTTATTTTAGTTTTGAGCGATGTTTTGCAGACGGTTATAAACGTTCACAGCGTGCGCAAGATAGCTACTGCAAGTCGGAAAAAAATTATAAAATCAAACTTCTATCGTGTATATAAAGTAACCTGAGATTAAGCTACAATGTTCATGAAATTAATGTGTTTTTTCTTGCGAAGTTGCATGCTTTCTTATACAGATTGATTTTGGAGATTTACACTAAAGTCCCTACCAGATGCAAGTTTTCTTAAGTAATCCGTCATGCAGCGTGAGCCTAATAGGTTTTTAAACTTGATCTTAAATGTTGACCGGATGGACTTGCATCGATATGTAGGTCACGTCGGCGACACTTTCGAAGCCGCAACAGTAACAAATTAAGACTGCTGAGTATTATTTTACACTCTCTAAGCTTCCGAATCTACTCAGAATGCTCTACAAAACATTCCATCATGTGTTAGGCTAAACTATAACTATGCAGAAGAAAAAAATTTAAATCGGTGGTTTATCATAGAGTGTATATGTGTATATGCAGATATATGTGCATGTCAGTGTTTTATATGTTTATATAAACATGTAAAACACTGACATGTATTTAATAATTCAGCTGTATAACATATATGTTATACAGCTGAATTATTAAATACAGTTAAGGTAACGAACTGATTACGGAGGAAGTAACTATTATAACCACTTCTGTTTGTACTGCAGGTCAAGCGGAACGGGCTCGACACCGACGAGTCCTCAGCCGCAAGCCTACGCGCAAGGTCCACCATCTTTCCAGCGGCAAAATTCCCAGACGTACCAGCAGAATCTGCAGTTTCAACAAGACCAGCGGCAGCGCTATCAACAGCAAGATCAACAACAGCAGGCCTGGCAAAACTCACCCACCCTGCAGATGATCCAACAGAGCGGTGCGCCCAGCCGGGGCGGGCCACGGTGGGAACGCGAAGAAACCCGACCGGAAGAGAATGAAACGTCTGGGCCCGGAGTTCGACGGCTGATGGAGATCGAGAAACAGAAGAAATCATCACATGTCTTGGACTATGCGGTTCCGCTGCCTAATCTCGATAAACTGAGCGTCACAAATCAGGTACAAAGCTACCAGTAATTATCGTTAGTTCCAACATATAAACACCTTATACGATACTGGTAATGTACGTATTCTGGTAATGTGTCAGCCGCAGATTTCTTCTAATTATCACAAGTAATAGATTTACAATTTGCACAGCAAACGGCCATCCTGAAATCAGCGCTACTTTCCCTGTGGCAGAATTTTTTATGTATTTCCCTGTGTGCTTCTTTATTAGTACATGCGTTTCAATATAGACATATCGCACCAACCAATTGATTGCACCTGGACCGAAAGCCAAACATTACCGACCAATGGGATCATATCTGAACTCATCCTTTGGCCGACAAGAGATGCCACAACCCAAGGTAGTACACGACTCGCAGTATACGCAGTATAATCCAACAGCGAACAGCACTCGAAGTTTCAATCGCGGTCAGCAGCGTCCAAAAAGCGTATATGATCAGCCGCAAGGACATGGCGGCAATCTTAGGTAACAAAGGATAGTGGCGTTTTCGGTTTTCGTTGATATCCCCGTGACCTTTATGCTTTTCAGTCCATACAGCGCCGCAAATGGATGGCAACGACAAAATTCGCAATCACCGGTACCGGTACAGCAGCTTGGTGGTGGCCTGGGTGGACGACAGGTGAAATGTCAATATTTACATAACACGCGGATAACATTCACGTGTGCTGACGTGTGTATCCACATAACAAATTTCAGCCAATGAATTCGAAGATTCTCTCCTAGTGGCTAAAGCGCAGAATTTTGCATTGCATTCGTTTTTGCTTTATCTTCGTGCGCTATAAGTCATTTTGCGATTACAGCATATGTTAATTTACCTCCATTTTCTACTCGTCAGATATCTTTCTGTAAAACTTTCACATCGTAAACTGCGTTTCAGTTTCCAGGCGGATCTTAGACTAAAGGTATTTTAAGTCGGAACGAGCTGTGTAATATATTTGTATGCAGCTGTTCTTATGTTTACCGTTTGTCCGCTCATTTGTCAATTACGTTACCGTCATCAAATACAGTATATTCGTGGTTTCGATTGCGCAAATTAACTGCGTTCTGTGTCGTTGTAGTGGCCACCGAAATCACCACCACCACCAAGTCCACCGGCTGCTTATAGTCCTAATGCCAATCCGTTCAGTTTTAACGGTGCACCGAACTATGGTCAACCACAGCAACAACAGCACTATGGTCGACCACAACAACAACAGCAGCACAGCCAACTTCCGTTCGAAATACCTCAAGCACGACAAGGAGGGCGACAGATCATCCATTCTGCATATAACTCTCCAGCTGGGTTGTATAACACACAGAATGCCGTGGATATGTTCACCGCTCAAACTGGATTGCGGCCGTAAGTTATTATGCCGTTTATATATCGTCTAAACACAGTAAATACCTACAGTATAATTTATCATATCGAGAAGCAGGCTTTTTATATATACAGTAACATTACTAGCGCGCGATGTATGTATACATGTAATCCTGCAAGAAACATTTGCAGAAAGAAATGCATATATAACAGGTGTTATATATAACCGAAAATTAAAGTGCGAGCTTTTACGTTACGTTTATGGATGGTATTTTCTACCGCCAAGTACGCACTATTTTCGATGCAGCAGCTTAAACAGGTTCAACAGAACAGCATGTATTGGATTACAGAAATCAAGTAAGCGGTGGTAAACCCTTGACGGACTTTAAGGAAAGCCCGACATACAAGGCGCTAATGGAAGCTCAAGGACAACGGCATGCGCAAACGGCATGGGGCGCTGCACCGCGCCAATCCAGAGCAATGGAGTCGCTTAATCAGGGCGGCAACTATGGTTTAACGGAGCTATAAATTCTGGGACAGGATGCAGTTATTAGATGATAATTTGGCATTATGATAAGAAAGATTTTATACGGCCTTCAGCATTGTGGATTGATAAAATCACATCTTATACTCACACTCTGTTACAATAAGAGATTTATGGGAAAAACTGGCTTTGTTGAACTGCCGCATACCGCGAGCATTTGTGAACTGCACGCCTTGTTACAGAAAAGGGTCTGTCGTTGGTTTGTCACTATTGCATCGGCTGAATTGTAATGCTAATGCTTTTGCTGCTTGGTTTAAATCTGTGTTAAATTCATGATTAGTTATAAGCCTGTATTATATTAATATGTAGTTGTCCGTGCGCTTACGCATGTTGTGTGTGATAAGCCTGTATACTCTCCGACTAATTAATTTTTGTATATTCGTGTTTCCTCAGCATGCCTTAGCTTGCCCATATTCTCCATTAAATGTTCGAGTTTTTCTTTCAAATTCAGACCGCGATGCAACGATGGAAATTTTACGAATGTTTTTGCTGTGTTTATAGCAAAGACAGTTTAAGTATGCCAAGAATAAACGAATGCGTACATTACAAACAGAGATACTCTACAGACTTCAGCTTTTGTGAAGAATCAACTGCAAGTTATATTCTCCCTCATAATCTTATTTCGCAGCAAGTAACTGACCTGTAATTCTTCAAACAGAATTTATTTATTACAGTACTTTTCACATACGGAAGATTTTTGCTGATTCGTTGCAGTGCCGGCTTCCGTCGCCATCATGGTATTTCCCTTTATGGCTCGTATTTGCTGTCATGACTATCAAAATTTGTACACGTCGTAACTGTACTGTTATATATCCATTTGCAACCGCAAAAATTTGATCCTTTCCGGTGCGAACTTCTCTCGCAAATCTAGACGATCTCGCTCTTGATTTGATACTTTTAATATCACCGTTTCTTATAACAATGACTAGGGATTAGCATGCGTTTGATGTTTGTCAATGTAATTAGCAGCACACAGGGAAACCGTAGAATATGTTACACAACCGTAATGCTTTTGCGACAAAACAAACCATGGATGGATACAAAAAAACATTCGACTGAATAAACCAGTACAGTTACAAGGTATCGTAACAAAGCAACCGCAGTGTTGAATATCGTCCCGCATAACAATAAATCGCATTTCCACTCAATTATTCCAAATCCCGCTCCATCAGCCACCGGTTACGTCCCTTGCCCGCTCGATGACTGGTCCGAACGCCCTCCATCAGCTGGGATTCCTCGATATCGTACACCACACCGGAGAGACTCGGGAAACTTCGCACAAACACATCCTGGTGCAAAATATCTTCCGCTCTAAGCATTGACTGCATGCGTGGAAAATCGGGCCACCAACTGCCATTCACTGCATCGTCGTTCATTTCCATGCCATCGGAAAGAACCTGATTTGCGAACTGCAAAAACATATTATTCCGGATTACAAAACTGTAAATTTTCAAGTATAAGTGCGCATATGTTTCCTTTCCATGAACGCAGTTTATAAATTAGAGCTTTCAGCACATATTACCGATTAATGCTAATCTTATGCGCACTTCAAGCTTTTTCAATTATTTCTTTTGTGTTATGCATTTATCGTCTTATTGTAACACCATCAACAGAGTAATTATTATTTTATTCGTTAAGCGATTTTATGCGTCTTCGGCTGTGATAAATCCACTGATTTACCCACAAGATTTCAACTACTCACCTTTTCGTAAATTTCGATTGCCGATTTCGTATACAGCTCCTTCATAATGGACAGCACCACCATATCAAACATACTCATACACATGGCAAAGAAACCCGCTTTGATATGCAGATCTCCGTGGAAGCCAACAGTGGCCTCTTCCGCCGCGGTCCTACAATTAAAAACAAGATCCACACGAGGGAACTGAAGCAGTTTTGATAACACTCACATAAACAAGCACCAATCAGCAGACAGGTGCTGAAGAGTGCTCAGCTTGTCCTCCATCAGCGAATGGCGATCAATATAGGACAAAACGAGCCCTTTTATCCAGTTGGCCCAGGCGGTCACCGCGTCGCGCTTGATATCCGAAAAGCTGACAAAGGTCTGCAGGGCGGTCAGCAGATCGGCCAGGACAAAACGCTCCAACCAGCATATGCCGTCCTGCTGTAGAAGAAAATGTCAACTGAGTGCGAGCACTTTCGTATGCTGCTGTCAACATTGTAAAAATAGCGCTAGAAAGGTCTGTATAAGACTGAATATTCTGCTGGCAACTTGAAAAAAATCATCTTTATGGGGAAACCACAAAACAGAACCTCCAACTGCTATAAAGCAGTATAAGCCTGCACACTATTCGCAATTATTTTGTAACACTTGTGTAAACATACGCAGATCAATCTGAAAATGTCAGCCATGCATATGAACAAAATGTGCAGGGGAAATCTGCCTGCAGTACGGTATAAGTTCCACTCATGTCGCAGTGTAAATATGCGACCACAAATGCCCAGCGCTTCACTCCAATTTTGCACCACTATCTGGTGAAAACGTCTTTGTCTGCCTTGCATTTCTCGTTTCCCATCGCAATACACCCACACAGCAACGTTTATATAATATTATACCTGTTCCGACCAAGATCGAAAATTGACGGTAATATTAATACGACTGTGCTACACATTAGCAGACCGTATATTATTAGATTAGAATGCAATGATAAAAATTAATTATACCTCAAGACGTCAAGACTAAGACGTTCCGGTATATTATCGATAAGCTTTAAGCTTTTCATACCAAGGCCAAATCTTATAAAGTATTCTGTACTGCACAAAATATCACCGAAAAAAGTATCAATAACCATAGAAAAAAAGTTGAGTAACAAGCGTCCTACCAGCAACTCAAGACGCATAATCTGCGCAATGGCGTCGGTCAGCAAGGAAACAGCATTTTTGTCCATGCAGATCAACGATATGTAGCACGCATCGTGGTTGGCATTGAGAAGATCACGAAGGTACTGCGAGAAACTCATTGCCCCATCAACTAACAGTTTCTTCAATTCCACCGGGAGATCTGCTGTCACGAACTCCATACACTGACAATACTTATTGGCCAGAACGAACAAGATTCCCCATACATGCTCTATAAAGTTTGTCAAGAAATACTGTACAAGTACAAAATGATTTTGAGGATTGTGTAAAAAAAGTACCAAATTATCGAGAAAGATATGCAGAGACTTACATATTTAACTATCATATGCTGAAAGGAAAAAAAATCAGGAATTTCATTATATATATAGACTTACCATCCAGCGGAACTAAGTAGTCAGCAATGAACATATCCACAATGTTTTCATACAGATGCCGATATACATCGGCAATGAACGTGTGTAGCGGCGTCCACGTTAACGGACTAAACGGCACGGTTTCGTAGATCTGCAGACTAATGTACAAAAGCAGACTTATTGTCAGCAAAAAAAACAGACATAAACAATTGCAAACCTCTTTTTTCTATCCAACCAAAAATTCTCCAAAACTTTCGGCACGGCAGGAATGTTGTAACTCAGAAGTACACTGCTTAAAATCTGCATTGAAAACAACATACACGCATAACGCCACTTTTGCAAAACAATTTCATGCAATCCGCAAAGAACGTTTGCACTAAAATATACTTCTACCAATACATTATCCTTAAACAGATGTAACACATCGTACCGATGTTATCCATCATTGTGTGATTTAATGGGAATGTTACGCCAAAAACTGCATAGGAGTAGATCTTTTTTATATTCTGTGTAACTATGATGCGAACCCTGCAGAAAATCATTCGTTATCATATTCGGCATATTTTGTACTTACCCCAACGTGAGAACGCAACGCCACCAAGAACCTCAACACCTGGACCTCCGATATGCCCGCCGGTAATGGAGACGCGGAAAATCGCGAGACACACGTCGTAATGTTCAGCAGACTAGGATGGATCATCTGGCGGATCTTTCCTTTATTCTGCTCCACGGTGGCCAGCAGGTACGCACATCCTTCGTCGTCGAACCGTTGTAATGCTTCCTCCAGCCTCTGCTGAGCGTTATCTCCCACGCTGAACGATGTATACGCCAAACGCCGCTGAGTGAAGCCCGGAAGATAAGGCGGAATTTTTACGGGCATTCTAGCGGGAATTTGGGGCTTTGTTTCTTGTACGGGCTCAAATCCAGCCGGACTCACGGACCGACTATAAACACGGCAAATACAGATTAGTCGAAGCATACGCATACGAAAACGAGAAATACTTGCATTGGATAGTCTGCTAAAAATTCTGTGTCTTACGAACACATAATAACATTCTGAGGAAGCAAAATACAGCATGTAACACTTCGTAAAAATGAGACAGCAGTAAAGTGATTTGTTAATAATGGGTTATTTAACAGTAAACCTTGTATAAAATGCTGAAAAACATACTAAAACATCCCTTTAAGTTTTAACAGTACGACACTGTAAACAGCAGTAACAAAATTTATTACCACACCAACGTCTAGATATCAAAAAGCAACAGAGTTTAGCTTCTTTCGACATTTCTCTCGATTTAAATGTCAGATCATAAAGTCAAGCTTACCTATCAAACTGACAAATTAATTATTATCAAACTGACCTATCAGCTTTCTGGAGCCGATTTCGCCGGATATTCACTGTACGCATCTCCATTCGGATCAGCGCCGCATACGGACTGGACTGACGGATTCCGAGATTATTGTAAAAATACCGCGATTGCTGCCTACAATTAACAGTTTTCAAAATATGATATGCAACAACAAGATGTATAGGATCGATTAACCACAGTCACACTTTAAGTTCTCCATATGAATGAAATGTTATTCGACCCTACAGGATATAACGTTCTCCTTTTTAGCTTTGTTCCATGGGTGAAATTACCTGGCGCCCAAACGGCGAGTTTCCAGCTTAGGAAATACTCCGCGAATGAAACGTCCCAGCGTAGCATTGTTCATTGGCTTGCGATTGGTACGGGTGCAGAACTCTTCGTACCGTTCACACAGGAAACCTTTGGGAATCAGACTGCCGCTTTTGGCATGAAAGTGCTCTTTCAACCATTCAGCCTGCACGGAAAACAATAGAAACAAATTATGAATTTCGTGTATGCTTTGTGCGAACTGTGATCATACTTGTACAAATTTTAAAACTTTTTAACCAAGAAAACTGGTAACATGAATGATATAAGAATAAAATAAAAGGAATGATGAGAATAAATAAACGAAGAAATGCGAAAAACAACCGTAAACTAATAATTATATCTGGCACACGTTCACAAAACCGAAAGGGAATGTGCAGGTTAGTCAGTTACGCAATTTTAATTGATTACTGAATCAGCTTAGCGTGGTAGATCGAATGCTACTACCAAAATTTAATTATAAGCCGTCACCCCAAAAATTAGAATTCATTCGAATGTGTACTCATCAAGTGTCAAAATGTGTTCCCACATGAGTTATTTTGATCGAAGACACGAGCCCTGTAGTATTAGCATTATCATTAGAGATCTCTTACCGTAGCGTTATCGGCCAAACCGTTCGTAAAAGGCTTCGCATGGACAAAACGTTTGGGTTGACGTCGAAGATAAAATTTCTTCTCTGCAATCGCAGGCGAGTAATTATCGCTCCCGAGGGCGTCTGGTTCCACTTTAATTGTTATACCGGGATGTACTTCAGCATCCACGCTTTCTTCTTCCATCTAAGGAAGAAACCAGCAACAGCAATGAGCACTGTAGACGTCCGCTACCAGTTCGACACAATCATGACCAAAGGCTCAAAGCTAACCTTGATGAAAACAGGTGCATTTTCCGCTGTCGTGTCCTGGTTCGATGGATCGGTGCTTTGAGCTTCTTGAGCACTTAATTTCGAGGCTGTAAATCAGCCAGGACGATTGATACGATATTATTATTGTACGAAATTCGTCCTGCTACAGCACGTACCCGAACGCAGGGCCGAGCACAAACGGGATCGTTTGGCGGAAGGCGAACCCGAACCAACACTGGGCGCTTTCTCGCTCATGGTTCAAGCCCAAGATAAAGTTGAAGACAATGTCACAATGCCTAAGACTATCGGCGTTAGGATATAAACGCCGTTGTTACAATCAGTTCAGTCAATTTGAGCGCGATGCACAGCTGACAAGTTTAAGTTTCTTCGAAGAAAAACGGGTTCCCGTAATCGAGTGACCAATAAAATGAATGAATCCAGTGATTTTAATTTGTGATCCATCGACCATGAACTAAAGTAAAGGATCATAACAAGTCATGATCACATAACTATTAGTCGCAGCTGGAAAGATTCCGAATTTCAGAGTTTAGTAGTAAATAACATAATAAAAATAACATAACAAAAATAACTACTGACTTCAGTGACTTGCAATGAATGAACTACGCTTATTAATTAGCTTGTTCTGCATGTTCGATTTGCGATCAGCGCACGTTGACAGTTTTGAAATTTTTATAACTACCATTCGGAGACGGCAGCTCCATACACAGCACTGATATTTATCCAGTTCATTGTTTCCCGTCCCGTTCAAAATAAATGATTTTACATTTGCAATCGCTAATCTGTCCCGGTCTTCAGAAGGTAAAAGGTGACAGTAAGCGTTTTGTCCATGTAGAATTTTAGTACCATGAATTTTCCCTTCGAGACAGCAACAATAATACAACGGATAAATAAATAATGATTCTCAGTGCTATGAGGAGTGACGAATCCAGTGACTCTATGACATGAGTTCAAAAACTTATTTGTATAGCTAATTTAATGTTGTTATCATTTTTTAAAGCAATCTGCGTCAAACAGTGTTCCATAACATACCATGGTACACCGTCACCGCGACAAAGCGGTGCATCGCACGAATCCCATCAAGAATATAAAATAAATATACAAATGCTGAGCAATATCAGTACCGCAAGAAAAAAGTCAATAAAAAGATGCAGATTAAAACCATCAAGCCAATAAGGTATAAAACGCAAGGAATCAAAGAGGAAAAATACACGAAATGTCACATATACGTACACCGCGTTAACACTCCTTTCGCGCATAAATACAAGACTTTCAAGTGAAGAAAATGGAATAATAATCCACCGTAAATTGTCCCAGAATCACCTCAGTAGACAACGTATGTGGCTGGAGTGTAGTCCAGAAGGAGATGCTTGCCACGTACGCAATACGACAACAAATCCACGATACAGATGATTAGAGGAATGAATTTAAAAATATCCCGGAAACCGCTCTTCTTATGGCATCCCGTATTAGTCCACGTAGTTTCCGTGTCCATTGCCGCACGATCTCTAAAACACTGCACACAATGACTCGATCATGCCGCAAAATATTTCGCGAAATTACTACAAGAAGCCTTTTGTGACAACCGATCTTAACTTATAATTACTGATAATTGGATTTAACGATTCTTTTATTTTTGATTCTAAACATATCCGTTCCGGATAAAGACGTCTCTGTATAAACTAATACGAAACTTACATAAAACGATGCTGCTCATGAGTGGTTGATTCCGTTTCCACAGTCTGATTGGCAGCATCCGAAAAACGAATGGAACGGCTAATCTCCTCGCCGCTATTGTCCCAACCAGCACGAGTCCGAGTGCGTTCAATGAATGAGCGATTGGGAGTACCTAGAAATTAATTAAAGATTAAAAGAAATATTTTACCTGGATATAACCTTATCCAAACTTACTATCTGCGAGATTTAGCTCAGCCAGTAAACTGTTCCTTTTCAACGGACGATCACTACTGCCTGAAAAACAACAACAGAAACGGATGTAAAAACAAAGTAATCAAAAGAGTGACGCAAACAAAAGTGCAAATGTGAACTTGCCAACCAACCTCGCGCAGGCGATGACGACGGGTCACGGTTAGCCAAAAGACCGCGAAGATTATCGTTTTCTTCGCGAAGTATCTCCATGTCATTCATCCAACCCGTGCTGCAATATTCAGTATCTCCTCCTTCCGATCGAGAACGCAGTTCCTGTAGTTCCTCGTCCTTGCGGTGTATCTCGTTGATCAGATGCTGGACCATACTTTTTCCACCCGGAGAACCATACTGACACTGCGATTCATCGGCCTAAACAAAAACACTCGTACTTGTTCACAATCAAGTGGCTATTGTGTTCACAACTACACTCAACCGTATTAGTACGCAAAACAGTAAAGAAATCAGCGATGGCATTTAATATACAAATGCGACTACAAAATCAACAAAAATCCATTTTAAAAATTCATTATTGACAAACTTTGGTTACTACACCACTATTATTATTATTATTATTATTATTATTATTATTATTATAGCACTGCAGTAGCCAAAGCCTTAGTAAAGGCACTTAC
>JAQGAU010004624.1:0-11326 GCA_034698045.1 Paramacrobiotus richtersi | reverse complement strand
GAAGCAGAAACGGTTTATGGCAGTGATGACGAGTTGATCAAAGACCCAGCTGAACCAATGGAAACTAATACGGTGCTTAGAGTTTGTGTAAGGGATGTTTTATCGTCTGTTGTTGCTTGCCTAAATCATGGTGTCCAAAAACAACATCCTGGACTGGAATTTTTGGAAATACTGTAAGAACTCGTATTTACGATAAAATTTTCAGGCCAGGAACTGCTCAGCTTAGCGCAGAGCGTGCTCATACGTTACACGTAATTTGTCCACTGTTGAAAAAATGTTTTTGTTGTTAATGTGTCGACCCAGTAAAAAGTGACTCGCCTGCGTGTAGATAAGGTAGCAATTTGAGGAATAAGGACGATTCTCTGCGCTCTTTTATTTTGCTGTACTTTGAATAGACATAAGTTATTTTTAGGAACGTTGCATAAATTTCGCGCAAGACCTTACTTTCCTAGTTCACTCTCGATTTTAAGGCGTGTTAGCCATATTTGATTGGCTGGCCTCTGAGACTCACTAGGAAATGACACGTATTAAAAGTGCGTAATTTGGTGAGTGTTAACACGACAAAAGTTTGTATTGAGACAATTGACCGATTACGTAGCACTTCCGGAAAAGGCGGTCGTTGGGGCCGGAAGGATAACTTCCTTCCGGAATATTTTTTAATGGCGCGTTTTTGACTGAATTTAAGCCTTCCTAATTCCCCAGGAATTCAGGGGCGAAACGAGTACGAGAGCTTGAAACTGAATTTCTGGCGAATTTTCTAACTCTGAAATTGCCTCCGAGACCGCTCGGATTCGGTGAGTGTTAAACTGACTCATTGCAGTGAGCTGCCAACCCTTGCACTGTCAGTTATCAGCGAATCAGTTCAACACTGCTTTTTTTCTGTTATTACAAGATCAATCGGCTGGGAAGCAGATAGATGCGTTAAGTATGACACAAAATTCGTCATTTCCTGGCCGTTTCCTTATTTATTTGCATTCACTTGGCGATGGACTGAAAAGATCAAATACGCCAGATCCGGATTCCCAGTATAGTTCAGTGCAAAAGAACGCTAGCGGCAAGAAGCCGTAAAATGTGCATAGATCGTCTCATTTGTGGTAATCCATACGGACCAACCTCGATATAATATTATTAATATTCCCATGTTGGCACTCGCTGCCGTTGCCTGCACAATATACAAAGTATGGAATGTAGAATACGCGCAAAACGGTTCCGATTCGGGCCGAACAGGTCTACGTCCATGAGAAACAAAGAAACATGCCTTCAACCTTTTCTTCGATGCACGCTAAAAATTACCAGCTCTGAGTTTATTGTTTACAAACAATACAGAAACTATGCCAAATCTGCCTACTGACTGCCCGGATCACAGCGATTTCTTATCTCAACACGCATCACTGAGTTCATTTCCTTCTGGAAGCTTACTCACTGACATGTGGAGAAAGGTAAGCATCGCTGTAACGCGGGTAGTCAGTTGGACCATGCTCCATGACAGAAAATGCAAAGCCACGAGATCTGTAAAATGTTATGCGTGAATTATTCCGTATGAACTGGTATAGCGGACAATCCCTTCTAATAGGCTCCATCTTAATTTCGGTGTCAGTTATCGCTTTGCTTCGATCCGTATCGAGGTCCATTTCGCTGGGTACTAAATTATGCTGAAGAACTTCACCAAATCTTTTATCGAGCCCAGAACCGTCGTGACATAAAGGAAAAATGGCACACAGTAAAGCCCTTTTTTCTGTCTCGGATATATTATGGGGGAGCTCCATTCCGCATTCTGAAATCAGTTCAACTAGATGGACACCTGTAGACAGATCATTAGCAGCCAGCAGCACCCCGCCTATGTGGGCGGGGCACTGAGTTCAACGCGTTCAGGGCGTTTTTTGCTTGGTCTTAAGACCAGGCACGATATTTCCATTCGAGCCAGAGTTCTGCAATGGAATCTGATGGACTGAAAAATACAGCCATGTCTGCTTTTTGCCCCATTATAGAGCAACCTAGCAAAATTATCGTAATAATGCGCTTCAATTTAAGTAGAACTGAAACACAGCTACGCTTTGTCAAAGGGCAATCTTAACGCTTCACAGTAGTTAAGTAACCTGATAACATAGTTACAGTCAGTACTTACCATACAGGGCTTTCACTTTAACTTTAGTTAACGTATTAATTATAAGTTGGCCAAAGATGTCTGATTTCTGAAACTGATGCTCAAGTCGTTTAGCTAGTCCGCACATGTGTTTGCGTGTCTTCAACGCTTTCTCATAACTGTAAATCGTGTGATGCGACTGTCGAACTTACAATAAAAATATGTAATACTTAAATATGGACCACTGAATTGCAAAACTTTTTTTTTGGACTTGGATAAGAAAAAACATATTTGGATTGGACTGGGCGAATTAAGTGGTCTGAATCTGAGCGTGGACTGGGTTTCAGAAATTAACGTACAGAAATCGGACTGGACTGACTTTTTCAGTCCACTGCAGAACTTAAACTCGAACACAACGGCTATTGGGTTCATAAGCAGAGCTTTATAATAATTTGAAATGCGTCCTTGGCCAGCGGCAGTTTTTGGTTCTGCGCTATATGCTTGTGCCACGCACTTTTTTGGATAGCAAAAGCTCTAACAATGAATCAGGTTTCGTATTATTCCTGACCTAAAGCCTGTTTTGTATTGCAGCCGATACCGATACCGCTAAATGATACAAAGCGTCGGTAATCAGTATCGGGCACCTTCAGTAAGCAGTGGACGGTATCTGATTCCGTTCCCTGCCCACTGACTATCTGCTGGTTGTATCAGCTGACATGGAAGTATGAAAGACCGGTTCAGCTGTAACGATACCGAACGATCCTGTCTTTTTAAATTTTGGCTGCGATTTAAGCACCTTGGTAATTTTATATGGTCCAAAACGAAGTTCTTCATCTTTCTAATACTACTGTAGACCTTCGACAAGTTTTTTTATTGCATTACATTGCGTAATCAGTGTAACAAAAGAAGCGCTAACGATGGGGGAGAATTTTAGATACTTGGGCGAGAAGAACTCAAGGAGGACTTCCTAGCGAGGTAGACTTTTTTTGATTGTTCACTTTCAGCAAGCGCTCGGACTGATAGTGTCATAAAAAAACACGTACAAGATCGAGATTTTAAAACAAAATGTCTGTCCGTTAAAATACAAATTTTAGATTTCACTATATGGATAACCATGTGTTTATCAGTACTAGATTTGAATAAGCGTTTTGCTAATACGTAGTGGTTGCTGATAAATATATCTGTAATAACACAAAAATTATTCTAAATTTGCAGCTATTCACTGGAACGAAGCTTCAAATTCGATTTAAATATAATTGTAATAAGAAGCGATGTAGTAGATAATGTATGCGTGGTACCAACGGATCAGTTGGCAGAGCTTCTGCCGACGTATGATGCTAGTCTCATACATCGGTAGATGCATCGGGGAGCGATCAGTTGCTCCGGTGATCAGTTTCACCGGACCCCTTTCATACTTCTACGCTGCTGATAGCGATACCGAGACGGTGGAGTATGAAATACCATCGAGCATATGGCACCATCTGACAATCAGATTCTGATACCGGTGGCAGTATAAAACAGCTTTAAAATTAGACTAGTACGTGATAGTGTGGGTTGCTACGCGAGTATTAGCGGAGAAGTCTGTGAAAGTCCAAGTCCGGATATCCTAGCTGAGAGAGTTCTCCCCGCCACAACTGATATTCCCGTGTACCCACAGCTAGGAACCAAGGTCAGCATCATTTTCGAAATAAAGCGTAAAAAACGAAAACTCGTTGTAAATTTTTGAAACCATGTGTCAAGTGAGAAGCGATTTGTAGTTAAGGCATAAAATAGTGCCCTCGTTTCATTCTCTTTGATCAATTAGGCTAAGTTTACAACCCGTGGTTTCAATTTTAACTGTGAAATGAACTGTAAGTGCTACGTTAAACAGTTTTGGGGTTTGAGACACGCTTGGTCCTAAGACCAATTAGGATTGTTGCTTGTGATACTTGGTCCTAAAACCAGCTGTTTTTATTTGACACGTTCTAATCGCGTTCAATGTTCTGGCTTAAGTGCGACTATTCCATTGATCCGAGAAAAATACGAAAGCTGTATAGTTAGTCAAGCTCTGGTGAGTCATTTTCTTAAGATCTAAGTATTCAGATCTCACTGGTACGCACGGAAATAAATCAAACAAGGTAGATTACATATTACTTTGAAAGATCCTACCGGTTCCCAGATCAGGGCCTGTGTATTAAAAGGTAAAGATTTTAACAGGTGTTTTAAAATAAGAAAGTTCACGGACTTCTAACTGTTGTATTGTGCAGCTTCTGAAATTTCATGGTGTTTTTAGAATATACTGCAAGGCTGCAAATATACTGTAGAGTACATATTCTTTCAAAGGTCACTGGTTCGCCGAAACTGTGCCCCGTGAGCAGTGTTTCGAGAGATTACATAGCGGCGCAGTTTTAAAAAGCGAGATCGCAGCGTGAATAACAAGTGTGTTTGTGCCGCTGAGCACTCTCCTTTTATCTACCAGCAAGCTCGTATTAGATTTAAAAATAGCATCTTCGAAACATGGTCTCTGATATGGTGTTTGGCGGTGCGCACAGATTAACAAGGTATCGGAACACAAATCTTGGATAAGATGACAAAGTGAAGTGTTCTGTAGTTCTTTAATACATTCTTAATGGTTTGCTGAGTTCGAACTTCAAGATCGGTAGAAATAGTGCTTAGACATACGGCAGCTATAGTACAGCATGCTGGTCTCAAGAGCAAGACCCTGTTGGCTTGGTTTTAGGACCAAGCAAAAAGCGCAAAAACGCACTGAACGCGTTGAACTCATTGCCCCGCCCACGTGGGCGGGATGCTGCTGGCTGCTGATGATCTGTCTACAACACCGAACATGACAACAAACAGCAATACCTTTTGGGACAAGAGATATGCTTCCTGCGCAGTTCTTCAGGCATGCGCCAGCAAAGATTCTGGAGCTGAGCATCCTTAATATTACTGGCATATGCGTGGGATTTGAACAGCAACTGATAGGACATATGGGCGTTGAGAAGTTCTGGCTCGTAATACAGCGTGATCAGGAACTGAAACATATCGCATGGAAATTTAAACCTCCAGGCCTTACTAGATCTGGTACTTGACAGCTCTATCATTTTCTTATCCGGTCTGTGTCGGATTCTAACATCTGCAAGCACCACTCCAGTGGAATCTGGGAAGCCGTCCCCGGTACTTTTGTTCTCGGTAGGAAAAGACTTCATATAATCGTGGTGCCCCGTGAAAAGTAAGAAATCTTCGCCGGCCACCTCCATACTTCTCAGGCATCTCAGCATCTGCAATATGACTCGTACTTTGTAACAGGGTTGTAGTTCGAGAAATGGAACGCTTTCCCCTTCAACCGATCTTCTGAACGTGTCGGATTCCGGAAATAATCGGGTGAAATCCTTGTCACTTTGCTTTCGCACAAAGGGCTGAACAAAGGGTAGCAAGCGTAACCGAGGATGATACTGTGAAGGTGTTTCGCCGCACCATGTCGATTCGCAAAGCCAACATGGACGGTATTCACAATATTGTTTGCGGAAACCTATAAATCACCCAAATGGACTGACCTTTATTCCTTTCACAAGAGAATGCGCTGGCGCTTACACACAGCTACCCGCGCTGAAACATTAGGCATTAAAACTTCCAATCCGATCGCGCTCATTCTCATGCGTCTTAATACTCGGCACAGCGCCTAAAGCTGCGGCCGCGTTGCCTTTAACAATAGCAACAAAAAAAGTTGTTTTAAAAAATAATGATCCCGAACGTGGGTCACCAGATTTCTCAAACAGTTTACGGCCTAAAAACTTAAACAGCTCCTTCGTTGAATCGCTACTCAAATACTGGAAAGAAACATAAATGCGCGCGCGAGCTGCAGTACGAGAGTGGATGAGCTGGGTCATCACGGTTCCTGTGCAATCAACAAAGGGACTTGGCCACGCCATTGTGAGATGAACAAGATTGTGGAAACAGCATTCAAATCCGCGGGAGATCCGTGTCAGTTAGAGCCCAACGGTTTGGCCAGAAATGATGGGAAGAGACCGGATGGGGGCAGGTTGTGGACGGCAAGTTCATTCTTTGGGATACCACGTGTTCGTGTCAGCAGCATCTTCGTACGTGGAACGGGAAGCACCGCAGGATGGGCAGCAGAACGTGCTTGCACTACACCTCCCTGTCAGACCAGTATAGGCCCTATCCAGTCGCCTGTGAAATCTTGGGTGTGTTTAGCGATTCAACGAAGGATCTGTTTAAGTTTTAAGATCGTGAACTGTTTGAGAAATCTGGTTCGGGATCATTTTTAAAACGACGTTTTCCTGTTGCTATTGTTGAAGGCAACGCGGTCGCAATTTTGGGCGCTATGCCGAGTATTAAGGCGCATGAGAATGAGCGCGATCAGATTGGAAGTTTAATGCCTTACATTTCAAGGCGGGTAGTTGTGTGTATGCGCCAGCCCATTCTTTTGGGAAAGGAATAAAAGTGTATCGTATCGCAAACTTTATTGGTAGGGTGTAAGTTGTGCCGCTTACCATAGCGGCACTGTACCATTAAGTTCAATTAATCATGTTTCTAGGTTAGATTTTGGCTTGTACAGTACCTTGGCATCCTTCGCAGTTTGCGTAGTGTGTCCATTTGTCCATGCGCTTCCAGAAATATTCCATTGTGAAGTGCAGCAGGGGCAGCGTAACGAGAGATGCAATATCTACCGCTACCAGGATATTGAACTGTAAAGGCCCGTGCATCTGTGCAAAGGAAGTCCCGACCGATGTACCGTATCGTCGGACCCTTATATCGTACATAATTCCATCGTGTTACAGCCACTGCCATATTGACAACGAACGTGCATATTTGAAGTCAAAACGCCAAAATTATTCCTTTGTTTGTTATTGTCATTGCAACCGGTACTATCAGGAAGTTTCCCACAGTATACCATCCTTCCATGAGAAAAGCCATTATATTCGCTTTAATGTACGGTTCGTTCCCTTCCCTAAAATTGCGTTTGTGTAGTGCTATCAAAACGATGGCTATAATGAGCATTTGAAAACCGGTTACACCAAGCAAAGCGGGCCAGTTATAGAGCCATAACACGACAACGAGATGGTACCGACAGACAATGTAAAGAAAACTGCGAAATGCTCCAAGGTAGATGTAGATGTTGGGCTTCAGATGCTCGACCAGTTCCTCCCACTTTATGTAGTCTTTCTCCGAAAAAATGCAGTTACTGAAAGCGCACATTCCAGGTAAATGGTTCACGGAGAAAAGTACTTTGAGATGGAGACAAATGACAAAAACATCACGCCAAATTTCCAAATCGGAGGCGCTTTGCCCGTAGACACCCAGGTTATGGCGGCTAGTAATATCTGGGTGATCAGCTAGGGAGCTGCTTTGAATTTTATCTCATCTAGCTGGGCTCTTTGCAAGAGGAGGAGCTGAAACTTCGGGTCTTTTTTGTAAGCATAGGTGTTGAAGAAATCTTTACCATCTTCTCTTTGACTTGACCATGTGGTAACAAAGACTACGCATCTGAAGCACAGAAATACGGCACTAACGTATTGACACAACCTTGGCCAGTGCTTGTGTTCCAGAACGTTTTACTGTCACTAGTTCTATTCCATCTCAAAAGTTTGTTGAAAGTTCGACTTTTAAGACTAGACTTCGGTCAAGCCGCAGGTGTTGTGCGAAAGAGTGCCACTGCATCGGTAACAGCAGTCGAGAACGCCCATACATTGATTCCGTAAGTGAAAAGATGGACGCCCATTGTTCTTTTGTCCGTTGGTGCTCGCAGCAACCGGTTTTTCCGCGATACGGCAAAAAAATGTAAACAAAGATGCCGCTATCGGAATCCACTTTATCATCCGATTTGTTTCGGCGATGCAATAATAAATGCGCATAAACATGTTGATGTTTCCGAACCAGTTTCAGCCAAAACGGATGGCTGTGAAAGTTTAAAATTGATTCTAAATTGTTTGAAATTAATTTTAAAACTTCAGCCATCCGCTCCGGTTGAAACTGGTTCAGAATCATCATCACATCTATCCGCATTTATCGACATAACTTCCAAACAAGCCGCATGGGAACGTACATTTTTGAAAGCTGCACTTATGCTTAAAACGTTTTGACCGTACTGCGTAACAATCGGTTACTGCGCGCATAAACGGACAAAAGGACAATGGAGGTCAACCTTTTTACTCAGCAAAATGTTGTATGGGTGTTATCGACTGTTTTATGTCGATGCAGTGGCACGCTTTCGCGCAAAACCTTCGGCTTGACCGGAGTCTGGCCTTAAGAACCAGAGATGTCGTATGCAAGATCTTGCCATCGAATCACACACATATCGGGCACCTAAGCTGCAGCGGCTTTTTTTCCCCAAGACTGCAATTCTGTTTCGATAGAAAAACGGCTAATTTTAGTGATTCTTCAGTAATGAGTGTCACCCGAAGACCGGTTTCGCAGTATTGTGAGTGTCTAGTGTACGTTTACGTTACTCACTAATAATGAAGTACCTACAGATCATGCTAAACGGATAGATTTCCAAAAATCTCTTGGCATATGCCTGATTGATCCATTTTGGTTCAGGTATGTCAACGTCTGCGTGGGCGCACTGGCCTTCCGATAAAACCGATGTCGCGTCTTCTTTTCGCATAAGCACGCACATTCGGAGCATCGTCCAAGCAAGCACGAAAGACAGATCGCGCCAGTGACACGACAAGTGGAAGCGGCAGTATCATCGTGATAGACCGCTGCCATTTTAGCGAAATCTGGTATGGATTAACACTCCACATAATTAGTATTATCATAGACATCCCAGCCATCGGACTACATACCTGCGATGGTTAAAACAATGGTAAATATTCCGAATGAAAACACCGCGGTGGGAATTTGTGTACTAGTTGGCTGTTGTAATCCGAGTAACTAGTGGGAGATCGTGCTGCAGAACTTGCATAGCAGTACATTTGACGTATGTGACGGCATTTGTGATAAATTTAGAACATTATTCGCTAAAATTTTAAGAGACCGCTGTTACAAAGTTTGTACTTACTCTATGTAACTGCGGGCAATTTTTCAACTTCCTTCATGACTATTTTTGCATTTTTTTAGTTGTTCTGCAAGTGTACCGGAAATATGCTTCAGGGAGAATTCCACTGAAAGAACTGTCATTCGTTTGTATCGCTACGCACGCCGGCCAAACAGCCATATGTGCGTTGTTTTCAGTGCCTCGTATACCTAAATGACGCACAAAAAGCTACAATGGTGCTTCCGGCACAAAGACAGCTACTTAATCCAACATTTGTCCTAATGTACAGTACTCCGCGGTGGTTGCCTAACACATTGCGTGAAAGCCAGATACAGACCACAGTACGTCATATTTAGGGTTTATGAAGTTTTACTGGCCGGCATTTTCGCATCTCTCGCTGAGTTATGAAAACCGTGATTCATAATTTCCGATGTACTTCGAATCTGCCAACATTCACCAGTCTGATGTTTACAATGAGCAAAAAATCAGGCGAACGTACAATATCATTTATATGATGGCGCACTAGGCATCCGTGGCGGGATGGCTTGATCCAGGTGCTACATCAATACAGCCGGTGCCAGGTTCCATCACAAAACTTAAAAAAAGACTAAACCAGGAGCTCGAATAGAATTGCTGCAAGCATCAAATTCAGAAGCAAAGTAGGCACATCACAGCCCACATAACGTCAGGTGATGAATACTTACATATTTTGGGCTGCTCCAAAACAATTAGTTAAAAGGACAGCTCCTTGATATGAGTGTAAGCTACTCTCCGATGGCTAACGCTGATGCAGCAAACCCAGGGATAGTAGCAAACAAAAGTCAAAAACACCAAACAAAACGTACCCATACTGGCAAGACACGAATTAGGTCCGGTAACCTGTGTTTTCTTCGCGAATCCCTCAATCTCAAAAATCTCTTTGATGCTGTAATCTTGACCTTTATGTTTGTTCGCATCAATGAATGCCTGCTTCTGTGCCTCGTATACCCGTTGTGTTCCATCATCCGCCAGAACGAACTTGGAATAGAAGGTAATCTTGTTGATTGAGCCCAGATTGTCGATCTGGTCGGGTGTCACGTCAGTCCATTTGGAGAAGTGAAACTCTTTGGTTCCGGACCAAGTGGTGAGCTGATCAGTGTGCCGCTCTGTTCGCATTGAACCATCAGAATCGGTAACCACCCGTGTGCTAACATCGGGGTTGAACGTGGTCATGTACCACGTTAATCTCGGGGTACCTGTAAACGCCTACTCATTAGGATAAGGCCTGTACAACGTGTACAGATAATTTCAGGTTTATTTTACAGAAGCCGAAATTTTCCTTTTTAGTCTTGCGAAAGTTATTTCCTGGGCGTCCTGTACCGAATATGAAATCGTAGTGCGACATACTACATACACCGTACTGCACTGAACTTTCCGTGCAATTGCTACAAACGTTCGCAGCTGGCGGTAACAAATCGCAAAATTCTCTATAACGCTACAATTCTTGCTTTCGAGTTCTAGGTTTACGTTGCAGGCTTGTACCGGTCGGTTAACTTTGCCTGCTTCTCAATTCGGTGTAACCTTTCGCGAAGCACCTTTTACGTCCCTTGTAAGCTTTGCCAGACAAGCTGTACGCTCTCTAGGGTTTGGTTGTCACTGGGTTTAATTAATACTGATTTCCGGTTGAAAAAATTTATTAGGTCTTCATGTCGGAAACAATCTGAAGAGCTAGATATTTTACGACATTTTTTTGTGACTTCTAACAGCTATAAGATCAAAATATCAATTTGTTTTATTTTTTTCGCACCTCGTTTAACTTTATCCAAGTGTCCCAGGAGATCTTTTGAATTCCACTCTTCAAGTTGTTTATACATCGCAAACCCATCACAGAAATACAGCAGTACAGCCAAAACAAGTAAGCCCCAGCCAAATCCCTCACGTGTGCCAATCTGCTTCCGAGCCTTCCAGTTGTCATCCGAAGGCGGACCGAGACTTGCTTGATACTGCTTTTCCCAAACTAATAGCAGAATCCCGAATAGTACACCCAAAACAACAAACACTCGCACACAAAGGAAGATAAGCGTGTCTTTAACACTGTCTCCATCGTCTTCTTCGTGCCCCTCTTGAAATTGGACGATCAACGAAGAAACATCCTTCCGCGTTGCTGAGTGAACTTCTTTCGCTGGGGGCGCGGATGAGCCTGGTTTGTTGGATAACAACGGATCACCGACATCGTTTTCACCATAGACTGCTTGTTTGTATGATGGTGGATCGTCTGAAGCTGG